>JAQLOL010000005.1:22996984-23017417 GCA_029783665.1 Naso thynnoides | reverse complement strand
CCCCCCCCCCCCCGCCCCCCCGCCCTGCTCAAATTAGTTAAGTCACTGCACTCAGAAGCCTTCAAACATTCCACCTGTGGCTTATGTCCGAGCTGGCGTGAATATGCTGTGTCGTATGGAGTGACTTCCACTGGAGGTAAGCATCAGTCTGTGTTGCCAAGGTCTTTCTTCTTTGACGTCAGCCCGGTGTTCTCGTGTTCTGTCTCCTAGTCCGGGCTCGCGCTCTCTTTTACACTGTGATGCACATGCCAGGTCACAGAGCGTCGGCCGCACACCTGCGTCCCGCTGCAGCTCTCGCTTTGTTACGTGGATTCTGCTGGAGGACTTCAGGAGCGCACACAGCTCGTCCCACCGGTGTTGCTGTCCACATGAGCCGCTTCAACCTGCAGAGCCCCAGTTTGATGTCATAATGACTTCATGAGGAGTTAGAGGAAGTTGTGGCCTGTTGACGCAGGTTTTTTTTTACGCCTGCATGTGCCACAGAGGGATTTGCTAAACCATGTGACTTAAAAAAACATTTGTGTTACTCAGAGCTGACTGAAGACAATACACGACATTTCATGCTGTTTGAGGAAGTTGGGATTTAGTTGGCAAGGGTTTGGCTCCTCATGATTTTTTTTTAATTTAATTTAATTTAATTTGATGACAAGTGCAGTGGGAACACTCAGATGAAAACACATGTGTCTTCACCTCCCACCTGTGCTCAGCCTGCTATAATTAGTGCCAGCATCAGGCTACCTGTTGAAGGGTTTTACGTTGCTGTGAGGGTGCTTGAGTCAGGAGACGTGCTGCAGACCGGCTGCACAGTGGATGACAAACTCCACAGAATAGGCTCTCTTCATCGGAGGATTGCTAGTTTGACCCGGATGACCCAGATGGCTGCTGTGACCAGTGTGTTTGTTGTGCAGCAGCAGTTGGAGGTTGTTCATAGAATCACAGAAACAGCTTTTCAGTGAAAGTAAAGTGTTTCCTTGCAGGAGCTTCTTGCGGTTCATGTAAATTGTGACGATCTTTCGTTCTGTCTGCCAGTGTTGCTGACGTCTCAGTGTGCAGCCTGACCGCTGCTGAATGAAGGCGTAGGATGGCTGGGTTGAAAACATGTGACCATCTGTTGTGTCTTTAACTGTTTGTGTTGATCGTAAGCAATACTTTGAGGCAGCAGCAGCAGATCGTCGCCCTCCTAAAAACCCTCCAGCCATCAGCTGTGAGCTGGGTCCGTCATACCCTGATAGGTGACCACGTTTTTATTTCCCTCAAGAAAATTAGCTTGTGCACACAAGGAAAAAAAAATTCACCTTTTGGGCCTAAAGGGGCTCCGTAGTAAACACTTCACCTATTTGCTATTAAATAACGGAGCCTCTGCTGGACAAGCTATGTAATTACATGATTTAAAATCCCCAGTCCAAGAATTTATTCCTGCTGTAAAAAACTGTTTTACAATCAGCGGATATTGGAGAACATAAAACGCTGATAGTGATATGTTAGTGATGTGCCAATATTGCCCAGTAGTATTCAGAGTCCATGTCTGGAAAATCTACTACCTCTTTGACTATCAGGCTGAAAAATACACATGTACTCTGGTGAAGTACTGGTCCCTCACTTTGCCTCCATGTCTCTAAAGCTTCCCACTGTGACGGATCCACACGGCCACTGTTCAATGATTTAACTCGAAACACGGCGCACATCACACCACATATTGTAGGAGACTTAAAAGAAATTAATAGGGTTTATATTTTTCTTAATTCAGGTGTTCTGTGAGGCTGAGAGTCCACTGTGTGTTGTATTTAGTTAGAAATAGAATTATCATAGCAGGATCGGCTGCATTTTGTAACAGAACAAAATGTTTCTACTTGTTGTGGAACAAAAAAACACATTTTTCATTGGATGCTGTTTTCTTAAATACCAGAAGAGTTTTTTGACTTCCCCTCTGTGTTTTGTTTACCTGCAGAACTTGGCTCGATAATGAGATGAGAAGAATGTATATGACCATGTGAGAATCATATGAAACAGCTTAAGGGCTAAAATCATTTTTTTCTCCTCCAGAGAAATAACAAGGTTCCTGTTTCACCACAACCAGAGGAGAGAGAGAGCATGTTCAAGGCATGAAGTGCTGTCTGACGGCAGGTTTCAGGGATGGAGAAACAAGTTTTATTGTTCACTATTTTCACATAAACCATTTATATTTTAAGATCAGCTACAAGTACTGAGGTGATACTGTTCTTTTTTTAGAGTAAGAGTTTGCACTGGTGTATCGTTATGTACCATAAAGGTGTGTTTTGTTCCTCACCGGCACACTTTATGTCCAAAGGTGTTGAGCTGTGTGTAAACTGCTCCGAGTCATTCTTGGTTTACATTAAACTTGTTTTTTAGGAAAGATGCAGGCTGAATTCAAAACCACGGCCGAGGTTGTAGTGACAGTGCGTTTCTTCATCGTAGTAATCACTGTTTCTGTTAATAAAGTGGTAAACTTTGTCCATTGAGATTTCCTCTTAAGTTTGTCCCCGAGTCAGGAAAAACGAGCGGTCATGCTGCGAGCGTGTTTTCACTGTGCTGCCGTACAGGAACGTTTGTTTCCTCCATCGATCGCTGTCAGCCAATAGTGATCATTGAATGCACTTGTTTTCTTGTTTTTCCTCTCCCATGCTCTGGCCTGTACCTGTACCTGTACCTGTACCTGACTTATTTATTATCTTTCGAACCTTGAAGTCTCCAGTTGTCCCGTTTCCCACATCGGGCGCTTTGACGTGTCACAGTAGGAAAAGCACACGTGTCAGCAGCACCGCTGATGATGGACGTGTTGTATTTAGATTACTCGTGAAGTTATGAGAGTGTGACAGTGAGCCAATGTGAACAATACCAGGACCTTGAACCTGAAGCAGCTAAATGGAACGTATCCATCATTACTTCAGAATTAACAGCAGTGTTTTACCAACTGTGAAGTTTCAGACTGTCCTCAATGAAAAGGGTTTACTATGGCCTCACTGTAACACGTCACACACACCCTGAAAGGATCATTTAAAAGGTTTTAGGGTTTTTTAGATTTCTCATAATGTTGTGAACACTTGTTTCATATTCAGTAACATTAAAAGAATCTGCTTTAAAACAGGAATGAGGCTTTATGCTGGTGTTCCAGCCCAGAGTAAGTCCTTAAACAATAGAAATAAATGTTCACACACTTCTCGCTGTTTAGTCGATTGTTTTTCTCGGAGTATTACGGCTCTAGTGCATTCGTTGTTGTGTTAGTTAGAGACCAGGGCGGCACTATTAATTGAAATTTAATCAAAATGACCGTATATAGCCTTTTAAATTGCAGGGAGGAGCAGTATTTGTTAGAGCAGAAATGTGTGTGTCATATTCATTTAAATACTGTGGTGCTGCGGAGTATTCATATTCTGTAGACTAAAGAAAACAACTTTGCTTGGTACAGATCTGCAAAAATCACACAGTAATCATTTTAATATGATTCTCAATGATTTTTCACCCTCATATCAAAAGTCATATTGTAATCACAATGCCATATTTTTTCATGGCTGGCAGCCTTAGTAGAGACCAGTTATTGAAGAACAGTTTAAAGTGTCCATAAACCTGCGTGTTGTCGATCAGATGACTTTAATGTGAAGTGTAGATTACTCGAGTGCATACATCACAGTTTCCATGTTCCCCCTGTGGAGAACAAATACTTCTTTTCTTTCTCTGTTAAGATTGTCACATAACTCACCTCGTGACAACATGAGCTCTGCTTCAGATCATTTTTACTTAAGGGGACGGTCTGTTGTCTTGTGGTATTAAAACTGTGAACGAATGCGCCTGAATTTCCTCTTTTAATCTTTTAAAACTTTTCCAGAGTACGTGTTTCAGAGAAGTTGCGCAGGCCTCGAACAGAAGCATCAGGACGGAGGGCCGAGAAGGAGAAAGTGTGTTACGGTGAGTTACGGTGTTATTTGGTTTCTCAGTGCAGTGATGGGATTATGATGCTTGTGTTGTGCTGAAACAAACTGTGATTGCATCAACAGCAACTCAGGGAAATGAGTAATGTGCTGTTTCCTGCTTTAATATCCCTGTAAACGAGACAAACCTGCAGTGCATTTTGCTGTGCAGCTCACTCTATTTTTTCCTTTTATTAGAATATTGGGTTGTAAATAATGGCTGAAAATAAGATGATATTCTCAATTCCAAGACAAACAAATATGGGTACACTTAAAATGGACTTGCAAAGCTCACTTTTGAGATTAAAGTCTGGATACAGTAGCGCGCATTATGCTGTCATACAAAATAAAGATTCTCTTGTTTCCCCTCAAACAACAAGCAAAACTGAAGACGCTAATCAGGAAACACAGCGGCTCTGTTGCTGCTCAGAGGGTGTGCTCTTAAAAATAGGTCCCAGCCTATCTGCTGGAGGGTTCATAGGTCACTGCTGTCTCATGTTTATAAACACCGCTGTGAAGCAGGCGTGTAATCGCACTTCACGTCTGCAGCCAGAGTCTGAGCACCATCATTGACTCCTTCACCGAACTCAGTTTCACACACCCGCCATTCAAAGACACGGTGGTAAGTGGCTTCGCTCCCGTTTTACAAAAGTCAGTACAGATGCAACCCGAGTCTGTGTTGATCACCAGAATGTGTTTGGCTGTGTTTCTCCATGTCTTTGTGTTTAAGGCTTTTTAAAGGGGTTAATTGCACCACGTGGTTTATGACCTGGATGACTTATCATGAAAGTGCTGAAGTCAGGGCTGTTTCCATTTCTAACTGTGGTTTGTGCAGAAATTTCAACAACTGCGACTCTTGTCTACATTTTGATAAATTCCCTGTTACGTGGCACTACATGATGTATTTACATACTGATAATAGGTACAACTTCCACACGTCCTTGATCTTGTTGTCAGGCAGACAGAAGAAAGTCTTTTGCTGATAAGCTGTTGATGTCGTTTGCACAGTGATTAAGGCTTTGATGAATAAACGTGGCCCAGCCTTTTCAGTTGACTTCTCAGAAAATGGTATTAGAGTGTATAGTTAGAGATTAAAATGTTTTTTATTCCATCATTTCAAATATGTAGATTCACACTGCAGCCAGTGTGAGTCTGTTATTAATATATTCTGTTTCAAAAAGAGGCTCTGGTTTAATATTATTCAGGTGATGGTTGACTTATTTTCTTCTTCCTCTCCTGTTTTTTTTTTTTTCTCCAATTTCTTGCTTCTTTTTTGGCATTCAGGCAGAAATCTATGAATTTACGTTGTGGATTTTTGTCACTGTTGCTCCCAGAAGCCACCAGTTCAGTGTTCCTCACAGGGCCTGGGTGGCTGTGTGGAGGCTTCCCCACCTCTTTGTTCTGATCATTTAGCCTGAAGTCTGTGGTCTGCACAGCACTAATGTGTTCCACCACATGTGCATGCTGTAAATGTAGCATAATTGTTAACTCGCTGGCTGCCAAAGGTCTAAGTGTGCGTGTTTGTGCGTGCGTGCGTGTGTGCGTGTTTGTGCGTGCGTGCCATCTAACCCTAACCCAGCATTCCTCCTCTGACCTCTCTTTACTCTTCGTCACTAAAACACCTCTCCTCCTCATGTATGAAAATCCCTCAGGCTTCACAACAGACCTTATGAGGGTCATTTGACTGGAATGATTTTGCTGCTTCAGGCTTTTTTGGTGTGTTGTTATGCTAAGCTAAAGGCAGCAGCTGAGCTGGTGTGATTATTGTATTCTGTCTGTATGATGTGCGTACTTATCCTAAACCTTGTGTGTCACACTGTGTGTGAGCTCGTGCTGAGCCTCCTTTAGTGTGTCGCTGATCATTGCTCAGGAAACTGATCAGGCTTTTTAAGGCCGATATCGACCGCTGATTAAACAACACCAGGACTGATGCATCTGATGCCAGCAGCTCCTGTTCACAATCATTTTTGTTCACAATACTTCCACAAAAGCTTTCACGCTGCCTCTTGTCTTTTATTGTTAATCATCGAATTAACTGTCACTTTTTTCTCCAAATTCATTTTTAAAATCACTGTTACATTCACCTAAACTTTTATGCTTTAAAGGAGCATATCATGCTGGTAATGTTCCTGGTTTGGTCCTTTAATTTTTTGCTGGTTCATAGAGATTCTTGACTTTGAGTAGAATCTCATGAATGTGGATAAGGATGAAAATGACATCAAGGAAGATGAAGCTGCTCAGAATGTGACTGACAAAAAATAATCCTCCTCAAATCTACTTCATGTTGGGGAAAAAACAGAAACAGTTCAGTTATTTTGTACACTCCCAGTCTGAATGATTTTGTTGCTTGCGCTGTTTTTATAATTGTTTTTTCTGACTGTCAAACTTTATTATCACTGAATAAATCATAAGATGTGTTGTAATTTTTTCTGCCAGTAAGCGATGCAAGGATCCTGACTCATTCCCATCCAGATTAAAGCTGCTACATCTGATCATCAAATTGAAAACAAATTATTCAAATTCTGATTTTGTTCTCTTCCTGTGTCAGGGGACCAGAAGTGAGGAGACAATGCGAGTTCAGGTGCACACCAAGTTCTGTTTCCTGTGTGTGCTCACCTTCCTCTTCCATCAGTGCAACCACTGCCATGGAGAAGGGCACCGCCATCAGCACAGCGAACATCACCAAGTCCACAGCGACCTGCAGATTTCCGAAGCTCCATACGTGAAAGGAGCCACCCTGCTCCCAGAGCCCACGAGTCCTCAAGGGCATTCGTTGGAGGAAGAGCAGCGCTTCTACATCCAGCAGCTGTTCAGGCACTACGGCAACAAAGGTCGACTAGATTTCCAGGGGTTTCAGAGTCTGCTGTCAAGCTTGGGTCTGGGGGAAGTGAAAGTGGTGAATGTGGATCACGAGGATCTGGGCCATGACCACGTCGCTCACCTTGACCTGCTGGAAGTGCAGGAGGGCCATCACTCACATTCGTCAACTGAAAAAGGCCACAGTGAGGGTCACAGGCATGGTCACGGGCATGGACACGGGCACGGGCACGGGCACGGGCACGGGCACGGTCGTCCACACCACAAGCCCGACCCCCATCACCCGGACACAGAACAGGATCCCACACAGTGCAGCGAGCAGACTACTGCTGCACCTACAGGACACGATCATGAACACGATCACGATCATGAACACGATCACGATCATGAACACGATCACGATCATGAACACGATCACGATCATGAACACGATCACGGGCACGATCATGATCACGGGCACGATCATGATCACGGGCACGATCATGAACATGATGCTCATCATACTCACGATCATGCCAAGGTAGAGGAGAGTGACCATAAACATTCTGATGTACATGTGCAGGACACACATGAGCCTGATCACCACGATGATCATGATCATGACAAAGAGCACAAGCATGAGCAGGAACAGGTACACTCGGACCACAAGGACCTGTCTGCTCAACCTCATGACCCCAACCCCAGCCGCGTCGAGGACGAGCAGACGGACACACACATTCCTCCCATCGACCAGGTGCAGCAGCCCTCCTCCCAGCTGGAGCCGTCACGAGCCCCTGAGGAGCCGCATGCCTCTCCTGCCCCCACAGCGAGCCGACCCAAGAGACCAAAAAAGCCAGCCAGGGTCAGAGGACAGAGAGGCCGAAACAGAACCCCATCTCCTCCTAAAGCTCTGCCTGATGACCACGACCACGAGTCTGAACACAGTCACGATCACGCTCACAGCCATACTCATAAAAAAAGGAGGGAAGCATCCGTAGGCTTGGCCACCTCCACCTTACCAGTCCCCGTCCTACCTGGACACCCAGGAGGATTGTTTCATCAGCATGAGGAGGTGGGGCTTTTCTGAACTCATAGCTTTGACATGGATCCTCTTCAAGGGCTCATTTCAAATGTATAAGAATATAAGAATTCATAGAACTGGCAGGTGATAACGGAAAAAACATCTGGCATGTATTTTAAAGGGTAAAAAGCAACAAGCACCCGGCTTTTGTTAGTATTTTAGCTACCTGATAATTACGAGAAACGGCGAAATGTAGAAGACAAATTTTGGGATCTTGTCATGACAACGTTTTGCCATTTATTCTGACCAGCTTTGATCAAATTAAGGCCAAGTTTGTTAACTTACACTTTCTATGAAGCTGCTGTAACAGTACTGATAATTCACTTTAAATACTGTGTTTCCGTTGCTCTGCAGTCAGTAAAACTAAACCAGCCCTTTCTCCTCGCAGTGTTTGAATGTGACTCAGCTCCTCACCTACTACGGCCTGAATCCAGACGCTCCCATCTCCCCGAGCCAGTTCACCTACCTGTGTCCTGCCCTGCTTTACCAGATAGATCGCCGTTTCTGCATCCGCCATTATCACCAAGTGGATGTGGAGCAGGAAGCTTTAGAGCCCGTCAGTTACGGTAAGAGCCACGTATCTCATTGATGGGGTCCATTTTAACTGCCAAGACTTGGAACAGAAAGAAACAAACACTCACCTGAGCCAGTGTCAGCCTAAACCGTCCGTCTAAAGTCATCAAAAACTTTCAGAACATCTTTTTCCTGTGATGTTTTGCTAAATTTGTTTTTTTCCTAACCTTCTTTGGTTTGATAGAACACGTGTATTGGAGCTGTGACAGGATCAGATTGGAAATCTCTGTCGCTGTACAGGAGATTTCAGATGTTTACACTTCATATGGCTTCATTAAAGATCAGTCGCTCACTCCAGAACAAAGCAAGAAGATGCAAACCTTAGATATGTAGTCTTGGAAAGTTGTGCAGTGCTGTTAGTGACACGCTGATGAACACAGTCAAAAGGAACTAAATGTGATGGTGGAGATCCACAGGATCTGATGCTGAGGGAACAAACTGCTTCCCAGCAGACGTTTGATGGTTGTGCCACCAGATGATGGACGATATTTGATTCAACTAACGTAAATCGAGCAAACACTTGCTGACACACCTGATTGGACGAAGACTTTCACTCGTCGGGCTGTCCTTGGTATCTGCTTGAGGATTTCAAAACAGACAAACATGGCGGCTCGCTTGACTCTTTTCTGTAATATCTAAAAATTAGTTCACTGAAAGGTGTTTCTGAAACATTTTGGCCATGTAGGCGTTAAATCTGACTTAATTCTAGATTGACTTTGGCTAGGTTAGAAGTTTGGAGGAGAGTTTGCAGAGGTGATGAATCGCACTGGACGCACCTGATTTGCATAAAGTAGCCTAGACCTCTACTTTATGCAAATGCGAAGAAGCCGACACGACGCATCATCTCTTGAACGCACCGCGGTGCTACCAGAATGCATTGCACAGCGTCCTACGTGGACAGAACCACTGATCCTGTGGATTTCCAGTGTAAGATGAGATATTCCTTTATTAGAACCCAAACAGACTGATTTCAGTCGAAAGTCTTTTCAATCCTTTTGCATCATGGATCAAGAAACAGGACTTTTCACCTTGTTAGTGTTTAGCTACATCTGGATCCACGCAGCACGGTTTTTCAGCAGGTCACTGGGTCGTCGCAGGTCGTCAACAGGACGTCCATGAAAGTGAAAAAGAATGTGTAAGAAGTGTTAGTTACTGTGTGTATTTGGTGCCAACAGCCAGAGGAAACAGCTTCCTTCATAAGCAGGAAACCACAGGAATCCTTGGGGAGAAGTGTCAGTCCTGCGTAAGATCATTTGAGTGAATCCAGAGTTTACAGCACTGATTACTGAAGTGGACCAGGAATCACACCAGGAATCACACCAGTAATCCACCATACACGCAGAGATTACGTTAGACTTTCTGATCGTCCTTCATCTGGATGGACAGGGATGAAAAAATGCGCACATCATAATCATTTTTAATCCGTCATTCTTATATCATTCTTTTTAAATGTCAGAACATAATAGCATTTTTATTTTAATAAAATAAACACACTGAACTGTAGATGAAGCATTTAAGCCATGGCATGAAGAGAGAGCTTGAAAAGCTGAAACGACCACGTGCTTTTCTTTCATGTAGACACACTTTGCGCTCTGTGTTAAATACGACACTTCCCTATTTTTCTCGGACTTTTCCTGCTGTATGAGCTAAAAAAACACCACACTAAGCAGAAGAATGATTTTTCACACACAGTAACAGCGGAGGCCACCAAAATCATCGTGCCATTGTGTATAAACAGGCAAATGAACAACACAGTTTTGAACTGAATTTAACCGAACTGACTGTGCACTCGTTTGTGTGTAATCCAAAGCATGAAGCGTGATCGCTGCGGAGGCGATCGTCATCGTTTTGTGTGTTTCTCTCCGACACACGACTTCTCGTCGCCATTTTCATTTTGTTCTGGAAGCTGAAGCCAAGCCCTGCTGCCGCACTGGGTGCCGGGATTTCATGTCAGTAGCTAATTAATTTGACAACCTGCCACCAAGTGGACGGAGGTGTGAGTTACAGTCTGTCAAAACATCGGACGGCCTTCAAAACTTTACGTCATTCTTAATAAAAAAAGCATCAATGATGGAAAATATTCGAATAACGCGAGCTGTGTGTAAATGTCTACCATTTTTTGTCCCATCTTCTCCTTTTTTTTTTCTTTTTCTTCTCTGGTTCCAGCAGAGCACAATTTCACTGCTGACATAAGTTTAAAAAACAGGATGTTGAAAGTCACTGCGAGTGCCTTTAAGTGCTTTAAGAGCACAGCTGAGACCCAGAGACACAATGAAAACACTGTGGCTGAGTGATCCCAAGCTTCTTGTATTTCTACAATACCAACACTTAATTAACATCTAATGGCTTTGAAAGTAAGACAGCCTGCGAGGAGGCGTTTTACTCAGAGGATTGTCTCTTGAGTTGTGCAGCTACACAAAACTGCAGCAGCATCTCATTATAAAAGAGCTGGTCTTATTTATTGATGATCATGCTCTTTGATCTTTTGGCAACCACGCTGCCAAAAAATGATCTCAGTACAATCAGGCATGCTTAACCTTAACTTAACCTTTTACCTAAGCTCAACATCGCGTGTTTTGTTCGGAAGTGTCACAGACTTCTGTGAGTCCTGTAGGCGAAACTGCAGGTAAAAGCATCCAAGTGCAGACGTAGGTACGGACAGCATGAACAAAAAGCAGCAAGAGCCTCCGTTCAGACATCCAGAGGTGTGAAGGACCTCTCAGCTCATTAAACTTGTTTGGAGGATACGTGTCAGTCATCAGCCTGATAATAAGCGGAGAAAGATTTGGGTTATTTTTAGACACGGTTAAGGATGCGGCAAGTATTTGATTAATTCTTTCAGTCAATCAGAAGTTCCAGTGAGCGTATGCATAACTAATATCCATCAGTATGAGCTGATGGGCAGTGAAAGCAGAAGAGAGCCGAACATAGTGTGGAAAAGTCAGCCTGGCATGTTCGTCAGGAAGAGAGAGTTTGATTCTTTGTTGCCTTTTCATTCAGTACGTTCACATGCACACCAGTTTTTTAAATAATCTGAATATGTCAGTATTCAGAACGTGACACAGGTCACAGATACTCTGATTAGGCCTTATTCCGAATGAAGTCTTTTCCGATGAAAACGTGGGGTATGCCAGCATGATTCCTGTTTCAGGAGCCTTACGTGCCTCAGTCGGTTCTTACGGCGGTGAGCGACAGTCGGCCATTTGCCTTTTTACAGCGTAGGGTCGGCTTAGTGCAGTGTGAACAAACCAGCACAAAGGAGAAGTAGGATGAAAGACTCGGATATCGACAGATGGAATAGGACACGCACCAGTATGTCAACTGGAGTTTGCACGGCTGCATGTAAACAGGAAACGGGAATATTTGCGGAATGTCCCTTTTCATTTACCATACCAAACAGCTTGGTTGGAATATTGTCTGCATGTAAACATATTCAATGAGAGAATCTGTGTGTAATCATTTACCTCAAAACTTTGACTTACATGACACGTGAGCAAAAATGTGATAATATTCACAAAAGAATTCCAATCATAAAGACTTTATGAAGGACTCAGAGGAAGATCCATACGCAGTTGTTTATTGTTGATTATGGATCCACATTAGTCGGCACCGAAGTGATTACTCTCCCCTGGGTCCTCACAAAGACAAACATAATGTTACTATACATTAACAAATAAAAATGCAATTCACTCCCCAAAACTCTTGAATTCATCCAATAAAAATGCGTACATATGGATTATATAGAATAATCATGAGGATTCACAAACTTAATGTTTAAATAAACAAGCAGGAATCTTGTGATTGATGGATTTGTGTGGGATGCTGTTTCTGCTCCAGTGTTTATAATTGTTGTTGGCATGGCAACAGACAAGTTGTCGTGCGATGTGCTGTTTAAAAAAAAGGGCAAAAATGCCTTTTTGTCCTTCTTTTGGACCCATCTTACTTCTGTGGAGGGAGTCTTTGTTCTTTGACTTTGTGTTCCAAATCCCTGAAGTCATTACATTCAGAAAGGAAAATGCCAAAAAGAGGCTGAAAGATGAGCGGTGAAGAACGAAGGTCAGTGATAATTCCTGCTGTGGGACCTCTCAGTGTTACTGTGTTTATGAGATTGAACGTCGTAAAATCATAGAGTTTTAAAGTTAATGAGTTACAGCTCGTAGACTAAAGCCATAAAAGATTGTGACAAAGCAAACTGGGAGCAGTGAGCACAGCTTCTACAGCCATAGAAAAAGTGTTTTCTTTGTTGTGGGGCTGCGTGTGTATTAGTGGGTAATGTAAATGTAAATCTCCAGGAGAAGATGACACACCTGGAATGAAAATGCATGATAATCAATCTGACCACGCTGCATTTACACCTGGTAGATTTATCTCTTGTCGTGCTGCATATTATACCTGCAGCATAATCGGATTCCAGTTTTAATTTAAGTTTTGAAAAGTAAGCAGGAAGTTTGGGGTGTCACTGTAAACAGCAGACAACATGGCGGGTGTGGGTTCTGCACGCTGGATTTATTTTTAATTAGAGGTAGAAGGTGTCGTTTCTATGACAGGAGGAAACTGCGAATGTTGTTGCAGCTTCTGTGAACTTCAGCATGAAACAACGCTGTCAAAGGCGCCCGCGCTAAAGTTCAACTGTGCGACTGGAGGACTTCCTGAACCGTCCTTCCTCTTATATCTTTAATTCTGAAACACACACACTGCCCTCTGGAGACACCTGTATCACATGTGCTGCAGGCAGCAGCATGCTGCTGCTGAAGCCATAAAAATGGTAATGATGACGCAGAAGACAACACGACAAGTGAAAAGGGCAAGAATGGCTCCTCATTAGTGAGAAACTAGAGGCGCTAGATTGTCTGTAATGGTGCACCAAGACTCAACCACAGGCATCGCCACACGCCGCGACGCCACCTCTCATTTACCGCCTGCCGGCATCCATGGGGTCGGTTTCTCGCTGTTCCCCACTCCCCTCTCTTTCTGTGCCGAGCCAATTAGGAGAGCGCGAGCAACACCCTGGGCCATTTTTCTGAGCCACGGCTCACAGGAGATGCGTAATTGAAGAAAAGACACAGAGCAGTGGGCCTCCTTCTCTCTTTTGTTCCCCTATCTCCACTTTGTATCGGCCCGCTGCAACCCCCTGCACACCTCCCCATCCTCACACACACACACACACACACACACACGATGACAGCTGTATCAGGGTAATGAGACAGAGAAGTAGATGAGCTGCGTGAGTGTGAAGGATATGCGGTGATGCCACCGTCTGGCTGAGGTTCGCTTGTCTCTCAGGGTTACAGTGTTCCGCTTGAAGCGACAAATAAGAAGTAGCCGACTGCAGCACCTTTACCTTTGTAAGGTCCACTGAAAATAGACTGAGCTATGAAACGAGAACACCAGGGTGATCAAAGACATTTTATTCTGGTGATAAAATGAATGAATGAAAACGAATGAATCTATCCAGTTCGTCCTTCCCGGTGACACCCTCACAACAGTACAATCGATAAACTGACACAACAGGGCGATAGGTGTGAGCTTCAGTTGTAAAGATGAAAGTGAGAGCATCACTTCTGTGGAAAACAAGGCTCTGTCTCAGCCAAATGTCACATTATTATTCTCATAAGTAGTCTTAAAGATTTAAACATTCTGTTTACTGTCACTAAAGACACACAGTGAAACAAAGCAGGGAACGTTTAGTTCAGTGTTTCTGTCATCACTTCTCTTTTTTCGACATAAACACGGTGACTGCCTCATGCTCACATAATATGTGAAAAATATGCTGTGCGCACGCAACGCATAATACAAAGAGTTCAGTTAGTAAAGATCACAAATGTCTTTGCTTTAAAAATTCCACCTAATTTCTAAACAAATTACAGATATTACTAGAGACAAAAACACAAATTCACCTGGAATATTTCAACATGTCAGTTTTTTTATTTGTGTTGAAGTGCTTTGTATTTAGACAATATTTCAAAATACATTTTTTGCACGTTTTTGCATATTGTCATACGACACAAAGACTTTGTTCTTCCATTCTGCAGAAAGTTTACGCTGAGAAACACAGAATCAGAATGTATGTTGTGTTCAGATGCTGTGAGGAGGTCCAGTGTGAAAACATTGAACCTTGTGCTTTAAATATAAATCGTTCACGGTGAGTCACTGAGGCCTTTACACAGCCGGCAGCACTTTGAGCCTTAGAGGAAACCTTTAAAGTTTCAGATGCAGCTCAGGAAAAACGGGACGAAACATGAGAGGGTTTTTGTGGATGGTTGATGTTTTGGAACCCACACTTAAACCTGCAGTGAGAGTCAGCAGCAAGCTTCCCAAAAGCTAAAGACAAGTGGCTGAGTATTCAGCACTGAAGCATGCGGGCCTTCTTCTTCAGTGGAAATATTTCCCCTCTGAGGAACCTCCGCCTCCTGTTCTTTGGGTGGAGCAACGCCGCCCCGCCAGGAGACACTTTTTTTGAAATGTTTGTAATCCTACAGGTGGGTAATGGGACAGTAACGGCTTGATTCAGTCTCTCTGAAGACCACTTTGTCAGGCACAAGACATGTTTCCGATTATCTCCTCACAAGCAACAAAAGCTGGAGCCGATGAGAAGAGGAGAGGAAGTGTGACAGTCGTTGTGATTCTGCCGTTATTTCTCCCGTTGGCTCGCTGGAAGCTTTGCTTCCTGCGTTCACATGAATGAAGCTCCATCAGGGCCACAGTTTGTAATCAGGGATATGTCGGCCAAACACACCAGGCTTCATTATTTTAGTCATTAATAAGCTGATACATTTGCTGCACCTTTCTGTGCTGCATTCAAGGAGCGTTGGCTAAAGCGCCTCACTGAATTCAACCTTGTCAAAGATGAGCGTCACATGCTCGCTGTGGTTTAGTCAGGAAATGTCCGACTGTCAGCAGCCAAGGACTCATCATCACTTTAAAACACGTCACCAACTTTGGTGCGACATGAAAGACTTTGTCCTCTGCGATGAACGAATTGTAACCTTCCCTCTGCCGCTCAAGCTGTTTTTAAGATGCACGCCGCGCTGACAGGCGGACTGACAGTTTAAATGATAAGTGAACCTTTCTCACCTCACCACTGTCCTGCTTCATGTGTCACGTCTGTGGCCTTGACTGAAAAATGAGGCGAGCAGACTTCTGCCGAAACGTCACTTGACATTTCATGCTTCAAGGACACACGAGCTGGAACCTGGAGGACGCTTTCCGGCACACGTGAACAGGACGGGAAAAAAAGGTTTCTTCTAAAAATGAAGTCGCGGGCTGAAATGACGGCAGCTTCCACACGTCTCCAGAACTGTGAAAACTTTTCACATCCTGACACCTGCGCTGGAGTAAATCTAAATACTGTCTGTCGTCTCTTTGTGCAGTGTGGGTGTGGCTCTGGGGCTTCGTGTCCATCACCATCATCAGCCTGCTGTCTCTGCTGGGTGTGGTGCTCGTACCTATCCTCAACCAAGCCTGCTTCAAGTTTCTGCTCACCTTCCTGGTGGCTCTGGCAGTGGGCACGCTCAGCGGCGACGCTCTCCTTCATCTGCTGCCTCACGTGAGTAGCCGCGAGTCTCGTGCTGCTTTTTCATTTACCTGTAAGAGGTGTCAGGGATTCGATCTAAAGTCTGTGTGGTTCTCCCTCACTCCCATCCTTCTCCTTCATCTCCCTCTGCTCCTTCCCTGTCCACAGTCTCAAGGGCAGCACGACCACAGCACACCTGGGACGAACCATGACACCAGTCTCATAACAGCCTTTGACGGAGTGTGGAAGGGCCTCACAGCACTGGCTGGGATCTACCTCCTCTTCATCATCGAGCACTGTATCGGCATGTATAAGCACTACAAAGACCACAGGGTGAGATGAACTGTGGAGGCTAAACTTCACTGAACCTCGAGCATGAATTTGGTTCTTCGTGTTGATAGAGTTTAAGCTAATTTTCCTGCTCACAGGGCAATAAAAAGACGAGTGACGAGGGAAAGATTGGCAGGAAGTTGTCAGACCACAAGTTAAATCGTCGCTCGGATGCAGAGTGGCTGCACCTGAAGCCCCTCACTGAAGGTAAGACGTTTTCAGTCACGAGCATGTCACGCCTGTTTTAGCTCCCTGCACTGGCTCCCAGTACGTTTTAGGATCGATTTTAAAATTTTATTGATTACATTTAAAGCACCCAACGGTTTCAGCCCTGCATACATCACTGACCTTTTATCCGTGCACACTTCTGCTCGCACTCTGCGATCCTCAAGTAAAGGTTTTTTATCCGTCCCCGGGGCCCGACTGATGACAAAGGGGGAAAATCATTGTCAGTTGGGGCCCCGAGGCTTTGGAATGATCTGCCAGAGGACGTTAGGTCAGCTTCATCAGTAACATGTTTTAAATCGCTACTCAAAACTTCTATCGGGAAACCTTCCCTGATTTGATCTGATGTGACTAATTGTCTTGGTTGTTATTTTGATTGGTTTTACTTGGAATATTACTATTATTATTATTATTATAAACACTTTACGGCACTTTGTTTCTGTGGCTGTTGCCATAACGACGGCTCTGTCCTCCAGACCCCGACAATACAGCTGTCTCCTGTGACAACGGTCACAACGACACGCAGCTCACAGAACTGCAGACGCCTGACTCGCCTACCAACAAAACGCCACTGGCTCCTGCGAAGCAACAACGGGAGCCGCCGTCACCCTCCAAGGAGAACGGACGCAAGTCCAAGCCGCACAGTCACCGACATTCGCACGGCCACGGTCACTCTCATGGGGGGAACTGCCACTCAGACCAGGAGATGAAGGACGCCGGTATAGCCAGTATCGCCTGGATGGTCATCATGGGCGACGGCATGCATAACTTCAGCGACGGCCTGGCCATAGGTGAGAGGTTTTTAACCTGCATGGTTTCCTTCAGATACATTACTTTGACACTTTCCCTCAGTGTTGTTTCTTCCTTTTTCCTTCAATAGTTTAACAGCTGTGAATTTGACCACAATGCATTTATTTTACAAATGTTAGATTAAAATGTTTTACTGCAACTGGTCACATTTAAATTCTGGCAAAACGAGTTGTTGCAATTATTACTGAGTGTCTGTTTTGCTTTTTCTTTGACAAGCTGCTGTGCGCAGAGTTTAGATTTTTCTGATCAAGTAAAGATGATTGAGTCTGACCAACATAAACATGTTTCCATGCTCACGCAGAGGTTATTATTATGGGATTAGATTCTGTTGGTGCTGCAACATTTAACTACACAGTAAAATACTGTCTCTGTAAAGAAATGACTTTAGAAGTTAAAGAAGAAATAATTTATTCCTGCAGAGACTTAAATGACAAGACTATGTCACTTTACTATCTGCTGCTGGTTAGCGTAGCTCAGCACAAAGGACTGGAAACAGGGAAGAGCTAGCTAAGCCCAGGCCAAAGCTAACAAGGGTTCATGTGCCAAACAAATGTTTGTTTGGAGCCGTGACTTTCACAAGGCTTCTTATCATCAATGAGCAATGATGGTTTGAAGTTTAGAGGGAAGAGAAACTTCAGGAAGTCACTCTGTCTGACCGAGGCTGGCAGTTTTTCCCGTTTCCATTTTTTATGCTAAGCTAATTAGCAAACTCCAGCTTCACATTTGGTTTACAGACCTGAGGGTGGTATCGGTCTCCTTTCGGCACAAAAGCAAAGAAATGCATGTCCTAAAATGTCAAACTCTCTCTTCCTAACAGTTTCTCTTTGTTTGCGACCTTTCGTGACCTTGTTGTTTCTGCAGGCGCAGCGTTTAGTGCCAACCTGACAGGAGGCATCAGCACATCAGTGGCTGTTTTCTGCCATGAATTACCTCATGAACTTGGTAAGTGGATTGCAAAAAGAGAAGGTGTGTTAAAACTAAACCAGCTGTTCACTCATTACACCACAAAGTGCACGCTCCATTTAGAAACCAGAACCAAGCTGAAGGCCTTTCACTTCATTCACACACAGACAACAAGTATTTAAGTCACCGCGTCATGGAAACAGCTCTTTATCTTACCTGGAGTGAAACTTTAACCCAAGTCTGTCTCAAGACCTTCGGCCCTGGTGTCAGCAGCCAGCGCCCTCGCTTCACTCCAGAAAAATGTTCTTTTCTCCCCAGATTAATGGCTGATGTGTGACAGCAGCCAAATGGTCTGTCAGTGTGTCTGTCAGTGTGTCTGTCAGTGAGGATGATGCACGGCGCCCGGCACACTTTGTTCCGCACAGTCCGACTGCGAGCGGGTACAGCTGCCACTGCGTTCATTTGCATTCAGATCTGTTCTCTCTGAGGACCCTTTTGATTCAGTTTGATTCAGCAACTGTGAACATTTTTGAACAGACGAGTGCATTTTTTCCCTCCGCAGTGCTGCTCTGCCTGTTTGTTTATAGTGAGAGGAAGAGGTGGCGAGAGTGGGGTAAAAAAAGGCAGACAATGGGATCATCCACAGCAGATCAGTGCTAATGATGTTTCTTGTCGCCGGGCTGTTTCCAAGCCTCGTTTGTGTGCTTGATGAATAGAGAAGTGTCAATTACAGCAGCAGAGTCTGAACCAGTGAATAATAGCTTATGTTTGTCTGCCTGCTCCCTCTTGTGTTGATGAGCAGCATCCTGTTCTATTGTTAGTGTTGTGTTCAGGGAAAAAGGGGGGAAAAAATCTGCTCCTGTTGAAAGCGTCCGTGTGAGGAAGGAGGATAAAACGCATTTGAGTTTAGCAAACGCTGCAAAAGCCTCCTTTAAAGCCTGTGATGTTTAGCATTTAGCCGTTTGAAGTGCAAAAAATGTGGCGCATCTGTGAGGCTTCGAGATGGGGCGAGATGGCAGAGAGCTTCGATTCGGTGCTTTTCTTGCTATTTTTACTCTGTTGTGCTCGAGTTTCCAGATGGTAAACTGCAACACAAGTCCTGTCTCAGGAAGATTTGCCAGATCAACCTCTCCCCGTGTAATTTCATATTTCCTGTTGATCCGGCGCCCATTCTCGGGGATCATTTCACCCCTGCGGGGCCGCTCGTCAGACAAACCCAGCAGTTTGACGAGTGCATCTCTCAGCTCCTCTTGAACACAAAGCAGTTCCCCAACTGGCAGCTGGATGGCAAAGATGATGATTACGAGGGTTCTTTAACCACCCAGAGTGAAGCTAATTGGCAGTGATGGGTGTGTTAATTGCGGTAGATGAGGCGGCGGCAGGCGTGTCTGAGTGTCTGACGGACTGGAACGGGGAAGGCAGAAAACGCCAGAGTACGATGAGGAGGGGAAAAAAAGGCCGCTGAAGTGAAGTGTGTTTGGAATGTCTCTCTTTAACTTCTCCCACTTTTTCCCTGCATTTGATTGATGGATGAGAGCAGAGTGGTAATATATTCATTGTGGTAATTAGTAAGGAAAAGAGGCCGCTTGTTACATGGCGCAGGAAATGTAGGCCACCCTCTCAGTATTCATCTCTCTCCAAAACCAGGGCGTTTCCGCTGAGACTTGGGCCTCTTCCCGCATTTGGCCCAGCAATGATTGAAGAGGGTAGTGAGGCGACGGTGCGCATATGTAATCATGAGTGTATCAAAAGGAAGTTAAAGTCGTAGTTCTTCGGGAGAGCGGCTCCTGGTCTGTTTTTCACCTGCTCTGAGACAGATAGCACCGGCAGACGCGCAGAGAGAGTCTGCTTTGAACGAGTTCACCTCATCACAGTCAGAGCAGAACGGGAAAGCAAAGAAAGACACAGCGTGACAACGCCGAGCGATTCAGCAAGGGGATTATGTGCAGCGGAATGCAAGTCACTTTGCAAACTGTAAGCAGAAATTGGACACACTGCTGTCACCACTGCAACTTTACACTTTGTCACTCTTACATCTCATAAACAGCTCGAGAGCCAATGGAATCAGTCATGACAGCAGTGTCGCATATCAGGGCGCGCCCGTCAAGAAGAGGTAGACGGATGCATGAGGATTTAACAGTGTTTACAGCAGCATCCCGCTCTGTGTCTGACTCGTGTCCATGAGCAGAGGTCGTCTCCATCTTCTCCAAATGTCCAAATGTGACCATGTGTTACTTCAGTAGATGTCAGGCTGCATTTTTAAAGCCCATTCACTG
>JAQLOL010000005.1:22959886-22976622 GCA_029783665.1 Naso thynnoides | reverse complement strand
CATCGATTTATATTCCTGCGATCAAACTCCATCCACAGTAAACAGCAAGTCGTCCTTCTAGTGCGACTTGTCTTGATCTGAAATCATTTTTCAAACCAAAAATCAAATGTATCGATACTAAGAACCAGTGTCTTGTATTTATCACGTCAGACGCTGTTCTGTTGATGAGTTTTTCTCAGTTATGAGGGCAAATAGTAGTAAAGGTTACTCCAGGTCATTCTCTGGCGCTCTGCTCGTGTGTGTTGTGTCAGCAGCGTCTCTTCAGATCACGGTGGATCACGGCAGGAAGCAGCAGGAGAACGAGAGGTTTTCAGTCACTGTTTGCGTCCACTCAGACTGAATCGAGGCCTTGAACTGAATGTTGGTGGAGTTCAGAGCATCGAGCTTTTCCAGAGTTTCACCTCCTCCACCACAGCACAGAAACAGACTTTTTCTTTTTTATTGTTTATGGCAAAAAAAACATGTTACTATACTGCAGACCTTCATCAGGCAAACAGCTTACAAAGAGAGAGAGGCCATCTTAAACAGGAAGTGACCGTCTGGAGCAAGGGAGGAAAAACAGCTGAGTCAGGAGCAAAAAGGGGTCAAATATGCTGAAAACTTGACAAAAATGTTCAAAAGAGGGAATCACAGAAAGACGTTCAAAAGCAACGGATCGCTGAGTCCTTTAGGAGCCAGTGTCAGGAGAGTACGAGTCCAGTAAGACTCACGCCGCTTGACCCCCCCGACTATTCGCGTGTGGGAGTGTACATGTTGTACCAAACACTTTCAGAATAGTAACCACCGGAACTAATGAGAACAAAAACTCTGCACCTGGTTGGTGTTTCAGCTGAAGATATTGCTCCTAAATGAAGACGGAGTTTCAGTGCTGAACAGTCTCTGTTTAGTTTATTAGTTTATTATGTCGCGGACAATCCCAAATTATTGACTGTAAAAAAAATGACAGTAAATAGGGCAGCTTTAGCCAACATGGCTAATTTCCAGCTGTGGTTCCCTGTCAGCTGAAAATAGGCAACCTAAAAATACAACATATGTCTAACGTATAACGTACGTATAACGTATGTCGAGACTTTTCTTGGTTTAAGGAGCGGCAGCATTTAAAAGTGAAACGCCGTAACCTGCACTGAACGTTTACTGCCAGACTGACACCTCACTGCAGTCCTTATCCTCTGCTCAGCTCACATTCACTGTCACTTCTCTGCCACTCACTCAACCACTGTCAGTACACACACATTTAGCATTCTTTGTCTGTCTGTGAATGTGGATGTTTAGAACTGAAACGAGTAGACAAGCTTTGTTTGAGAAAACGCTTCAGGCAAAAAGACAAAAGACTGCTACAGATAAGGAGAGCGCAGGAAAATCTACAACCGGCGCGCAGAGGATGAGATGACTCGGATTGCTCAGATTCTCTCTGAACAGAACTTTTAACTCCACTTTCAGACAGTATCGGCGTGCTGAGAACCTCGACAGGAAAGTGGACAGAATGAAGTGGTTCCATTAGTTACACGAGTGTCCACATTGCTTTGGATGCTTTGTGGAAACAAGGCTTCAGTTCCTAAACAGAAGCTTATTACCATGATTTGATGCTTCACGGGTCCAAGAGGATTTACCTGGGTAAGTAAAATGCTGTCGAACAGAAGGTGAGTCTCAGCCTGATCCTTGGTGATATCTGCGTTGGCATTCATGCCAAAAATCTCCGGTGACGGGTTGAGCGGCAGTGACTTGGTGTATTCGATGTAGCTGTTGTACTGCAACGGAGAAGCAGAAAACAGAGGAGTGAAGAAAGAGGACAATTTTCACCATGACATCAGGAAACATCTCGAGTAATAACACTCACTGAAAAACAAGTTGGCTCCTTAGATTGCTGACATTTATTATAATGACTATGTAAATGTGACTTCATGAATAAAAGATTTGGTTGGAGGGGGGTGCAACACTAGAGAACAAAATGCCAAATAAAATGGAGCGCACCATGGATTGCACTTGTGTTAACAAATATATCAACCCTCACTGATGGCTGCTGCCTGCTGAGCCTTGTTACACGCATTTTATCTCCTAATGACTTTTTAAAGGTGGCTCGACAACAGCGCTCGCAACTTCAAGTCCTGTAATATGTTTAGTTTAAAAACATTAACTCTGAACAGTTACTTAAGATTCGTCTGAGTTTGTAAAGGCAGCGACCAAGCTGTCAGACTCACACACACACAAATGAACACTGGTTACAGTCGAGTCAAAAAGGAGCTCACACAGCACTGAGTAAGCCGATCACTGCCAGGTAAAGGGTTTTAAATCTGGTGTCTGTGGTGACTGTCATACACTGGAGCACCACTGAGTGAGTCTCACATCAACCAGCAATGAACTGGTTTGCCAAAGAGGGAGCAACAGAAGCAACGGAGTAGCAGCTAGGAGCGTGGTGAACATTGCAGCATCACAAGCGCATCGACGTGTTGGTGAAATGACTCATTGCCAGAAGGGGGAGAGAAAAGCTCCACCTTGCAGGTTAAAACAGCTCTTAAAGGGAGTCATGGTGCCTCAGGCTGCTCTCAGAGAAGGCCTGCGTGGGGCTCTCAGAGCGAGGCAGCGCTGGAGGAGAAGACATTTTCTGAAACAGGCTGCAGCACACAGAATATTTCATCAAGATTAGAGGACTAACATTTCAACAACAGGTGCTTCTTCATCAGAGTCAGACAATTCACAGTGGAAACCTTGTCAAGCTCAATTAATAACTTACTGTTGCCAATGTTTTATCTTATCTTTATTCAGGGTATCTGCAGGTTTCAGCAAGCTGAATTTAAGACTTCTGAGGAGGTTTTTAACGCCACTTGAATGGAATTTATGGCCAAGGTTTACAACAAATACATGGTTGGCGAGACCCGTTGGCCAATAGCTACTGACAGCAGGACTAACACAGTGAGCCGAGCCAAACCAGAGTGCAGTTTCCTTCAGCTAGGCCAACATTAACAAAGAGACAAAGCTCTCAATCACGTCCCGAGTCATGACTGAAAGCGGCTTGAGCTCTTCGTCTTCTCCTAACGGCTTCCTGGCAGGCTGTGCACAGCAGAGTGTATGCTGCCCTCTGCAGTCTAGGAGTAGGTACTTAACTCTTATCCTTGGGTACTGGCCTGTTGCCTGGAAGTATCTAAGAGGGCTTGCACTCTCTGTGCACAACTGATGACAAATAAAACTCCTCACAACGGAACATAACAGTAATAAAAAATGTGTTCTCCTAGCCTGTATCAATTGTTTGAGATCTTTGAGAAATTAATTGAAGACCATTTTAAGACAATTATAATGAGTTTAAGACTTTTCATAGCTTTTAATTTAGAAAAAATTAATTTGAGACATTTTAAGACTTTGTCAGGGTTATTTCTCAGGTAGATTACCATCTACTTAACATTTGTATTTTTATTACTCAAATATGAAATAATAAATTAGACTGTTTCACTGTTTACTGAATTCAATGTGTCTGTTTGAAAACACAGTGCAGATTTTCTCTTTGACCTGCTCTGAAGGGCTCTTTCGGGACATTGTGTGGTGAGAGTGATTTCAAACCACAGGTGCTTTTCACGGAGCATTAAGTGTTTTTTCTCCATCACCAGCAGCGGCGACAGCTGCTTACTGTTTGAGCAGAATCACAAAGTTGTCTGAGGAACATCGAGTTTTGCTGTGGCCACTCATTGGATAATGGTGATGGAGAAAGTGCTGCCCGCTCCCTCTTGTGTTGAATTTGCAGTGATTTGCATTTTAAAACAGACTTTTCCCAACTCCTAATCTCTGTACATACTGTATGCATTTTTTGTGCTTCCGGCTAAATATAAGCTAAAGCTGATAACGATAAAACAACAACAACCAAAAAAACAACCCTTCTTTATGCTGAAAACGCCGTTTAACATTAGGAGCTGTTTTGTGGGATTTCCAGTTCCTTACATCGCCGTCAGCTGGTGCGTAGTAGAGCCCGCTGGAATCAAACTTGTAATCAGGATCTTCAACGATCTTTGAGGTGTAGAAGATCAAGAGAATCGTGCGCAGGGTTCGTCTGTCCCAGTCGTCTGTCACTCGGCCTCCATAGTTACACTCGCCAGTCATGTAGCAGAGGGCATCAAATGGCACTTCCTGCCGGAAACAAGAATTAAAAAGAGCGTGGGTCTTGTTAAATGTATGGTTTTAATGTATGCCTGTACATTTTTGGTGGTGTTGTGACTGAAATTCACTCTGTGTCTTAGATTTTGAACGGAAAGTGACGGGAAAGGAGGTGAAAGCCAAGGGTTGGGGGGGTGGGGGGTTGTGGCCACTGTGGCATTTTCTGGCGGAGGATTTCACTTTCAAATTCATCGGGGGACACTTGGTTACAAGATGAAAATGTCACTTGATTCAAAAAAGACACCGTTAGTTTATTCCTGCCCCTTTTTCTCAGGGCTGGAGAGCTATCTGTGGAAAAATGTCAAGAGGATTTTTGGATAGAGCTGTTGGAAGCTCTTAGGAATCCATTTGTAAAAGCCAGAATTTCTATCACATACCCTTGAATAAAATGTGTAAGCTGCAGCTGCATGTGGCAGTTTTCCTCTGTCAGATACATAGTCAGTTCATGTGAGTGTACAGTTTATGGAGCACGTGGGCACAGCCTGCAGCCCACACTGTATGGATTCTGTGATTGAGGAAAGGCTGATATTGTTACTGATAAGTTCCTTCAGTTTAGTTACCAGGAAACAATACTATAATTCACTTCATGAATATTAAAAAAAATCATCCATCAGAGGAAAGAAATTTGAAAAATAACTACCTGGTACTGCTCAAGGAACATGTGTAGCTGTTGTGCAGAGATGCGGAGGTCGGTCTCATTGAACTCGTATGGAATGTTCCAACCCAAAGGTCCAAACTTCCTCCTTTCTTGGGTCAGAGCGTGGAAGAAACACAGGCCGTATAGGAGTTTTTTGAACACGGCCTGAGAGGTGGACAGGCAGGAAAGGAAGGTGTGGTCTTAGATAAACAAACGCATAAATAGTGGAGGTCGTTTGGTATTTCCACAGAAAAAACAAACCCACTTTGAAATGCACAGCTGGCGCATAACAAAGGAGCTCAGAACACCCACTGCTGCAGGCATGAAGAACAGACAGCACTGAAACACACACAGAGACATGAATGCACACACACTGACCAGTTTACTGCTGCTGCTGAAAAACTCTGGATCAGAGATGGGGTCCATGAGGAAGGAGCGTGCGATGTTGGAGCGGAGGCCCTTTGGAGCCTCGTTGGTCATCTTCACTCCATTCTGGAGCACCGCCACAGGAAAGGTGGGAGACGGGTAGCTTGTCAGCCATAGTCTGAAGTCTGGGTGAGTTGTGTCTGGATTCAGCTCCTGCTCACAGCCACAGAGACAGACATGCTTTCACACTGTTACTTTCTGGTGTACACTATAATGTGTGTATTATAGTGTGTGTGTGTGTGTGTGTGCGTGTTCAGACCTCACAGACTCTCTCCAGTGTCGACATCCACGATGTGGCCAAGTGGCAGTTCTGCAGAACCACCCAGGTGCCCTCTTTCATGCCTGTCTCAATCATGCGCATTGCAATGGGACCCTGGCCTTGGCCCAGAGAGAGGGAGGTCAGCTTGTTACCTGTAAAGCCCTGAAGGAGAAGAACAGCCATACGCACACACACACGCACACACACACACACACGCACACACACACGTTTTCATGGCAGCTTTCTGAGCAGGATGATGCTAAAATACTTTTCTGAGCTTTGAAGTTGTGCATGGAAGCCTGGGAAATCTAGAGCAGCGGTTTTCAAAGTGTGAGGCGGACCACTCCTGGGGGGCACCAGAGCACCTTAGGGGAGGCGCAAGACAAGAAGAAAAAACAGGAAACAACAACCTGAAAAAATCTATCTTTGTGGAGCTAGCTGGCTCACGTGAGGGAAATGGATCAATTGGTTACACACACAATGAGAGACGTGCAACAAAACAAAGGAAGTGCGACAATGACCCCTTCAAAGATGCTCTGTAAGAGCTCGTCTCCCTCACCTCCATCTACCTGTATGGGTTTGGATTTTCTGCAGTGACCACGAGTAAAAACAAGCAGGCCAACCGCTCAAGGCTACATATGGATGATTTGCATTTGTTCCTTTCCAAAGTGCATCCCTGCCAAAATCACTGTTCCTATGGAGGAAGGTATAAGCAAAAGATTGCTGATAGCAAATGGGAAAAGAAATTGTTTCCAAACTAACCCTTGTAAAAATGATTAGCATGTTAAAAATGTTTAATAAGATGTTAAAATGATGGGACACATTTAAAATATGTTTAAAATATTCCAAAAACTTTCACAGAAGAATGTCTGTATGTGTGTATCTATGAAATGTTTAAAAATGTTAAACAGATTTAATTCATTTATTTCATAAAAGACAAAATGTTAACTCATTTATATATGAATGGGGAGGGGGGCGCCGTTGTTTTATACTCTCTGGGGGGAGGCCCACAGCCTCAGACTTTGAAAACCCCTGACCTAGAGGATTCAGTTTCTTCTTTCATTCTCAGTTTGTACACAGAGCAGGCTTCCAAGCTCAAGAATTTCCCAGGTGTCTCTGTACCTTTTCATCTCCAAACTTGAGCAACGCAGCCATGGGGTCGGAACCAGGGGAGAGGATGAAGATGAGGGAGGCACAGCAGTGGCTATCAGTGAAGGCTTTACTCAGGTTGAAGGGTGGAGCTTCAATGAAGGGACGGCCCAAACTGTTGGAAACAAATTCCTGCACCATGGGAATAATCTGGGGAACACAGACAGCAAACAGTGGGTTAGTGAGTCACACCTCAGTACACTTATAACATCCTTCCACCTCTTAGAAAGCAGCACATGATCTCACCTTGTCTGGCCTCAAACAACGGATCACCAGCATCTTCTGAAAGAGGCTCAGCTTCTCCTGCCACTCGTCAGGGAAGGGAGTCTGATGGGGGTTCTGCAGATACGAACACCAGAAGCAACTCTGAACTCAGACTGAACACAGGACTTCCTTCAGACTCCACCCCAAAGAAAAGATCAAGTAGTACTTCTGTTACATACACCTGAACTACAATCCCAGGATCTGACACAGACGTTCTTTTGAACTGATGCTGTCTCACATATTCAGCTACTTCCTGTAATGTTTATTGAATATGGACAAAATGTCAACAGACACCATGTCTCAGAGATAAAGCTGTTTTGGGAAAAATGGGCGGGGCTTATGTGACCTGTGTGGCTGATGAAGGACACTGACATGTAGGAACTCTGGGATGGTGCTTTAAGTGACTGACTTAAAAACAAACGACTGAACCTGAGGAACACCTACAAAGCCACACAGCCAACTAATAATTATCTTTAAATGCTGTTTAGAGGAAAGAAAGTCAGATTGTTTTATTCATCATGAAAGGAGGTGCGCCCACATTCGCCTTGAGGCAGGCGGCTCGACACCTTTATGACAACTTCTCTTGGAGAGAACGAGGGACGTTCTGTGGTTCAACAGTATCCAGCTGTTGCCAGATTTCCTGATGTAATTAAGGAAAAAAACTGCGTTGTGGATGGGAGTAATGTGAGGAAATAGATAAATATGTATGGAAGAGCAAAGCGGAAAAAGAGAAATTGGAAGGGGGGTGGGGGGGTGGGGGTGGGGGTGGTAATGTGCTTTACTATCTGTGGAACAAGTGTAATGAGAAGGTGAGCAAAGGCAGCCGTAACCTTTGGAATTATTTTCCCCGGGCTGTTTATGGAGAGACTGCTGGCTATGTGTGTTGGCAGGTGCTTTGAGATGGATGCACCTACGTGGGATCTCCCGGGGATTCTCTGTGTGTACTGGTGTGTGATCGCACAGTAAGCCTGAGCGCCTGGGTGCTTGATTGAACAGCTGTTCTTGCATCAAGATTGAATAAATGTGAATTCTGCAACTAGAACAAACTAGATTTAATTAGATAGAAGTGCTGTGGCTGATTCTGTTGATTATAAATAAAAGACGGTGTGCATGTGTGTGCATGTGTGCGTGTGTGTGTGTGTGTGCATATGTGTGTGTGTGTGTGTGACAGCCAAGAGACAAGCATTTGTGCAGTTTGTCTGTGTGTCACGCGTTGATTAAACAGCTGTTCTAGCATCTAGATTGCATAAATGTGACGAGCGCAACTGGAATAAGAAACGTTTAATTAGATAAACTTCAATTTAGATTCTTACTGTAATGATGGAAGGAGCCTGTGTGACTCACTGACACCTGACAGGAAAATTATTGTGCTCCTTCTTTCTATGTAATATGTGTGAATTTGGCAAAACAAAGCACAGATACTTTAACCCTTTGGTAGCTCTGAAAAGCGGCTTGGGCAGCATGATGGTTTAGTGGTTAGCACTGCTGGCTTACATCAGGAAGGTCACGGATTCGATTCCCAGCTGGAACAGGACCTTTCTGTGTGGACTTTGCGTGTTCTTCCCGTGTGTGCGTGGGTTTCCTCCCACCATCAAAACACGTGTTAGGTCGGCCCAATGTGGCGGCACACTCAGTTGCAGCGCACCCTCCACTCTAACCTCACAGTTCCCTTGTACAATTCACCTTTTTTACCAATCATCAATCTACCTTTGAAAGAACAATGACGTAACATACAGTAACAGGAGAAGAATAAATGGAATGGTTAATGACAGCTGCTGCACAGCGGGCAAACCTGGCCCGTTGCTCATGTGCCAAACCCTTTGGAAAATAGGTTTAACCCACAAGTATTCATTCTGTCTCACCACACACCGTACTGCTGCTGATGTCTGCCTGCGGTAACTCCTTCTCTAACCCACAGTCAATCACCGCCCTCGCTTTGACACTGATAAGAAACTTGATTTGGTTTATCGGTCCAGCTTCGATCAGGAGCAGAGAGGCGACTCCCCTCTGATAAAAGGTTCTGGGTTCAGATCCTGGTCGGGGCATGGATGCTCCCTCCCTGTTCATTTCCTCAATAAAAAGCACGAAGCTGGACTTGGTCCCATGCTCTGCGGCTGCCCACAGGGTTAAACGCATTGAATGTAGAATATAGATGTTCCACTATATGTTGTACTGTGTATGACTGTGGAAGTGACAATAAACTTAATTTGCTACTTAGAATCTGAATCTCAGCCTGAAATACAAACAGTCTGAGCTTTGGTCTCCACTGAGAAACACACTGTGTAAGAGTTCAGTTTAACAGCAACACATTATGTGTTTGCTATATTGTAAAGAAAGAAACATAATGCACATTTATTTATACGTTTTGAAAACTCTGTGACGTGTTCCCAATATTTAACCCATTTGGAAGGCTGTCTTCTGATTGGGTACAAGTCAGCTGCACGAACTATTACATTTGACCGATCTGCCGAGTGAATAAAGCAGTGCTCAAATTCCCAGAGTGGACTGACGCAGGCTTTATTCTGTTTTCACAGGCAAACAATTATTCAAGCTGCTGTCAAGTAGCTCCAAGTAGATTGTGTGTGTAAAGCTTTGGCGTCCTCATAGACACTGTGTGTTGACAGAATATCTGGTGAAAACCTTAAATATCTTTATCATTAGTTCTGTAAACTTTGATCCATTTTTGGAGCTAAATGTGACCAACTCCTACGCTGCTAACCACTCGCACATTTTCAGTTTAAATTCATCAGAGTTGCAGATTTTACAACGGGACACAACCCGAGCGACCATATTAATGTGCATAGTGACTACACTTGCATTTTGGGGGGATTTGCAGATTTTCTTCTCCTTCCCTCTAGTTTTCTTGGATATTTTGATTGAATACTTTTCTGTGCTTGTGGATTTAAAAAAACTGGGCATTAAGTGTACTTATATTTTTAAAGAGAGGCAGCACAAAAAACAACTACCTTTTTTCCCAGTCTTCCCATCACAGAAACATTTGTGACACACACAGACTGAGCCGCCACACACTCACCGAGCTGTCGTAGACGTCCTTCCACTCATTCCTGAGGCGATTCATGTCACGACGCAGACCTTTGAAACTCTTCATCTCATCCAAGCGGCAAATCTCATCCCAGGACTTCTTGGGGAGCCAGGTGCAGGGATTGGAGTGGAGGTTGTCCAGGCCCACACCACCCGTCAGAAGGAAGCGCCATTCGCTCTCATCCACCTACGACATTAACTGCTGTCATGCTGCTATTCAAGTGTTCACACATTAGAGGATTAGGCAGAGTTTGTGATAAAAGGATTAAAAGGTTGAATTTCGGGAATTATATTTAGGCAAAAATTCTCTTCTCATTCAAATGACAAGATACAGATAACCTACAGCATTAACGGACTGACTGTGAAAAATTATGTTAAGCAGCTAAAACGATGATGATGAGCAAACCACTTACAAGCCAATCAAACAGGAGTATTGAATATGTTCTCAAACAACAGCTGTGGATTTCAAGTGAGGTGTTTTACCAGCTTTCTGTGCATGAGCAGATTGACACAGAGGCAGAAGGAGAAGAGCAGCTTATCCTTCTCAAACAGGGAGCGACACACGTTGACATACAGCGTGTAGGTAAAGTGGTCTCTCAGGATGTCAAGTCTGCAGAAGACACACAACATTTTAATCATCTTGCTCCAAAACAAAGAGAACTCATTAACGTATCTGGTCTTACATTACTTCTTTTTAACAGTTCACAAGCAGAGAGAAAGCTCCCAGCTGTTGTTCAACGACATTTTATTTAATTACTTCTATTAATTTTACCTTCATTTAACTAGATAAGTTAATTGAGAACCAGTTCTCACCTACAATGACGACCTGGCCAAGAGGCAGCTGGTAGAACAATTTTTGGGCCAGAGAATTCATCGGCCCTGCTTACCTCTGCTCCAAGTCCTCACTCTTCTCTGAGTTGTCGATGGAACTCATAAAGAGGTTAATGAACCAGGTGAGGGAGTACTGGTACATGGGCTCAATGTTAGCCAGGTCAGCAATGGAGAAGAATAAGATGGCTGAATGGATGGCGATGGGCGTGTAGCCCATGCGAGTCTCATCAATCTTCTGCTCCGTCACTTCAGCCACAGCCTGCTTCTCTGTGATTTCATTGGCTAACACTTTGGAGCAGGAGAGGATCTTGACGGCCGTCTCGTCCTCCAGGATGTTGCCCTCAGAATAGGAGAGCACCTCCAAGATTTTGTCCTCAATCTCCTTCAGTTGTCTGTTAAAAAATGCAAAGAAGTTGGCCCCATGAGGGGGGAGACATTTGATTTGACAAGAACACACCTGAGTTGAAGGTGTTCTACTGCACCTCTTGTTCTCTGCTCCCTGCAGGATAAGAGCCTGCTTCTCTTCTTCCAGGTCAGGCCTTTCCCGAGCCACGACGATGCCCAGCAGCTGGTCCTGGATGCCCTCTGGGGTGATCATGAAGTTCAGAAGGGTCACCTACAGAACAGAGGAACAGATCAGAGCACACAGACATAAATATGCACAGGTAAATGTGAGTGTTTGGTCTGGATTAGTCTGGCCACGCCCTCTCTCTCAGATATTAAATGGAGGTTCTTAGCAAACAGTGTCGGCTTTAGTGCCTCTCCATGTCCAATCATTTCCTGTAACCCCTCCAGCCTTGGCAAAGTCCTGGTAGGATGCTTTGACTTTTTTTTTCTTTTCTGTGAAAAGTGTTGCAGCTAGAAGGAAGGAGTGGGTCTTTTACCACAGCCACAGTCACCGTGCTCTGCACTTACCCGGAGGTTAAAAGCCTATATCTGCTATCTACTCTATGCCCTAATAAACGAGTGCACTTCTCTGGGGCCTAATTCCATTTCTATTGATGCTGCGGACTCACTCAGCTGGTGGTAAAGACTCAGAGCTCATATAAATCTCCCGTTTGTCCTTTTCACACATACACCCTCATTCTTCACTTCCCTCCGTCCCTTGAGCTCCTTAAGGGCTGGTTTACCAGATGCTCGCCCTCTTGTATGTGAAAGTATTGTGTTTCAAATGGGGTTTAATGAGAATAATGGAAGCCTCATAGTTTACTGTACTGTACAGCAAAAAAGACTTTAGCAAAAGAAAAAAAGACGGATTGAGCCAGCTGTGAAAAATGAGTTAAATCTATCTAATAGCTGCCCATAAAGAGCGGGCCCTGCAAATAGATGCCTGAAATGTGATCTCCAGTAATGCTTTCCACCCCCTTCCCTCTCTGTAATGCAATTTCCTTTAATGCTCCTTTTCTTGGACTTTTTTGTGTGTGTGTGTGGAGGCTGTATTCAGTTGGGGATGTGGTATCAGAGAATCATGATTCACTGTGTTGCTGGGTTAAAAACAGGCTGCTACTTGAGTTATGTGATGCAATAAGTGGGAACCAATGAGGGAAAGTAGGGCTCATCGCTCAGCATGAAAAAAAAAAAATGTTTTTTTGGAACGAACGTAACCAACAACTTGCTCCTGAGTTCATACTGAATCACTAGCACATCTGACACAGAGCTAGATGCCAACACCAAACATAATAACATGCTCCAATTAAAAACATTTATATGCTAACACTTAGTAGTTTGTTTGTTTGTTTGTTTTAAAGATCTTTATTGGGCTTTTTGTGTCTTTACGAGAAGGACAGCTGACAAATTGAACAGGAAAAGAAGGAGAGAGAGGATGACACACAGTATGGAATCAAACCAGCTGCAGTGAGGAAACTGTGTTTGTACATGGGGCGCCCGCTCTGCCAACTGAGCTACCAGGGCACACTAACATTTTGCAGAATTTAATGTTTATATAATGTTGACCTATTTAGTTTGGCTTGTTTACATGCTAAAATTTGCTCATTAGCACTGATGGGAATGTGGTTATAAAACAAACTTTCAGTTATGTATTTGACAATTTAAAGTTTTGACTAACATGATGGCACTTAATCAAAAGATCAAACATCAGCAAAGCTATTATGATTCACAATAAGGCGACATGAGGGTCTGTATCAAATTTCAGGCTTTCAATCAATATTTGTCGGAGAATGATAGGGTCAAATATTCAGGGCAGGTTACGTCCCTGTTTGGCTGCCAGTAAGTGAGTGCTGGGTTGCTGTGACCTGGACTGGTGCCGAACAAAGATAGGAAGAAGCCAAGAACATGAGTAGGGAAATTAGGGGATTCTGGGAAAAAAGGCAAGAATGGTGGGGCCAGGTTATGCCAGGAAAAGGTAAAGTACATCACACACACACACATAGTAAGAAGAGATAGTTGGTTGGAGTCCAAGTTAAGGGGGAGGCCTGATGTTTCCTTCATTAGAAGTTAATCTTGCCAAAATGTTAAGAGAAACTGTCCACACAAATGGACACACAGATATTGGACACATGAACATCTGGGGTATAAAAGAACATGTTATGATCTGGAGAATTTGGAGAAGAATTGTGAACTGGTCTGCACTGTTAGCAGGGCCGCTGTGAATAAAGAGATTCCCCATCAGACACCTGTCTCCACCATCTGATTCCTCTTTGAACCGCCACTTTCTGCCACGACATAGTCAAGACAAAAAATGTGACACTCAGAAAGTTGGATGATCATCACTGGGATATGAACACGTCAGTCAGGATTTCTAAGCAGTGTGAAAGGGGCTGTAATGTAAAAACCCAACATGTGGCAGGCTGAAGCCATCACATTCATTTCTCCCTCACACTTTTCAGATTGCGTGGTAACAATGAAACATACAGTGCCTCACACAGCAGGCACACTTCAGCAAATAAAGATTTTGGAAAGTCAGTGTATTTGCGCTGACTGCTGCTGTTTGGTGTGATGGTACTGTGGAAAGAGCATTAAAATGCAAAAAAATGCAGGTGTGTGTGTTGTTTCCAAAGAAAGCTTGTACTTAATCGCTGCCTTCTGTTTTGCCAGAAGCTTTGTTTTAAAAGATACATCTCTCTTAAACTCACTGCTCCATCTGTTTGGAAGTAAGAGCTGGGGAAGGACTGCAAAAGGCTCATCAAAGAGGAAGACTGACACCTGCTGCAAACAGCTTTGGCATGAGGTCACCTGAGGAGCAGCTCTGATTACACGGGCACAGCTGAAGCTGTGTGCAGGCTCATGTGTGTCTCACTGGGTTTGTGTTTGACTGCTGTGGATGTGAATGTGGACTGCAGCAGTGTTGGTAACAGGACTCTATGAGATCCATGTTTTTCCATGTTAATAATAAACTGTGTTTCTACAATGTGAAGGAAGTGAAAGTGGGATACTGAAATATACACCAGTGCCTGAGGCACCTTCCCGCTGCAGTACCTTCACAGAGGTCTCAGGCAGGTAGTGCGGGTTGCGCAGCTTGGTGGTGATGTAGAAGCGAAAGTCCGGAGCATATTCGATGGTAGAGTCTCCGAGGCGGATACACATAGCACCACCCTCTTTGAACGTCTGTCTCAGCAGGAGAGGCTCCAGGATCGGGTCCAACTCCTCACTGACATTCTCCAGCAGCACTGAAACAACATGCTCAATCTTTATCAACATTCTGCAACACCCCGAAAAACCCCAAAAACACCTACTCTCAGGACTTACCTTCTTCATAACACATTTACAAGAGATCTCATGTTGGATATGTCAAGTTCAGCTCATCTTCTGCTCTTGACCTTTGCTGCAACAAGCACTGTTCCCCAAATCAACCAAATCTTGGTGTCATAGCACCAGTTCCAGATCTTACAGTGCCATCAATGACGGACAGGGCTGTATTTTCTTGCATGATATTTGCAGCTCCTTACATTTTCAAAGACTCCTGAGATTTGCCAGTTTGGTTCCTTTAGTTTTGCAGGGTCCAGGTTCATAGTTAGGAATGGTGCTGCTTTTGCTGTGCTGGCTCTGTAGTTGGGTTTCCATCCAAATGAATCGCAAATTTTAACTGCATCTTCAGAAATTTGAAAAAAAAAAAACCCTGCAAAATTGTGCATGTTTCCATCTACTGCTGTTATGAGATGACATGATGACAATGTCATCAGCTTACATCTAGTTATGTTTCTTTTGTTATATTTACGGTAGGTTACTTTGATGCTGGCTTGGTTTTCTACATTGTTATTTAACACAGTGAATTAGAAAATTGGAAAGTGGTCTGTTACATCAGAGTATAATATACCCGAGTGTATTTCTTTGTTTAAACAGTTTGATAGTTTATTATCTATTAATGTGGCAGATCTGTCGGTCACTCTAGTGGGTTTATGGGTAATAGAGTAAAAGTAGTTGGAGTTGTGTGTATTCAGGAAGTTTTGGTCCTGGTGAGGGCATTTCACTTTTAAATAGGTTAATATTGTAATCACCAGGAATGTAGCAGGTTTTACCTTCTTTAGTTATTTGATCCAAGGTGTTTGCCAATGATACATTAAAGTTGTTAACGTCAGTATCAGGCGGTCGATAGACACAGCAGACAATAACCTTTTGACCGTTGCTAGGCAGGGTTAACTCCACAAAGATGGATTCTGCTGAGGTACCCTCTGAGTTTATCGACAGATCTGCTCTCTGTACATAATCAATATCATTTCAAATGTATAATACTAAACAACCACCTGTTTTATTTTCTCTGGTACGGTGAGGAGAATTGTATTGGGGAAGTTCATAAAGGCTTTTGAAGTTTTCTGCGAGCCAAGTTTCAGTCAAAGCTATAACTGTGAAGTTATGGTTGAAAGAGGACAAAAAATCAGCAAGATGATCTGAATTTTTTGGGAGGCTACGTGCATTAAGATGAAAGGTTGTAAATAAATAGTTCTCCGGTGGTAGAGATCTAATCAATGATCAAATTGCTTTTTGTTGTAATATTTACAGGTTCTTTCATTCCAGAGAAAATGTTTCCGTCAGGATTCACATTGTATACATCAGTATTTGTCGTCATATTCAAATCAAATGGATTTAAAAGCATGTTTGTGAAGCATTTTTAAATGCATGGTCTGATGACAGACATCTGATGTCATTCTTATCCACATTAAAGTATGGGAATAAAGCTGAGCAACTGTCACAAGTCCATGATACCCACAGTTTCGAGTTGGGCTTGGAGACGGGAGAGCATCTTAAGTGATATTTATGATTACATATACCACAGACAACTGACTGGGAATTTTTCATTTTTCTTACATTTTGGACGGACGTCGTGTGTTTCAGTGATAGTTTGCATGATTCAGTAAGAGTCCTTGTGAGTTGCTCTCACCGCCTCGGTGGGCTGGACATCAGCTCTTTGGGGTGGAGGTCACAGGAGCAGCAGCCTCTGGAGTAACCGGTCTGGTGTTGTTGTGAGCAGGCTGCTCTCTCTTTCCGTGCTTTCACACTCTATCAATACGACAGTTTTTCCACCTCCTTCAAGCTTACAAACTTTTTTTTTTTCAATATTTGGATTTTTTTTTCTAATTTTGAAGAGTTTCCCCTCAGTTTTTTTAATGCACAAATTTGAAAATCTGCAAAAAAAACAGGTGGTTGGAAACCTGACATGTATCTTCACAGTGGCTTTCTCAGCATCTAATGATTATTTTTAGGTTGGTTGGCATTAAATTGTTGTTTAAATTTTCCCCTAACTTCCTCTTTTAGTGCACATCTTCCTGCACTCTGTGCATCCTACTTTGAAAGTTTTCAAAAAATTACATTCTGGTCATTATTGCCTTTACTTAGAGCTATAGGAGAACTTTACCAGCAATGAAAACACATGCACCATTTATAACCATATTCCATTTGAACTGATATATCCGTAGTTTTGCAGCATGCTTTATATTGCTGTGAGCAGTGGTGTAGTGGTGCCTGGAGAAGTGGGTATACTCTTAATTTATGCCCCCATTTTTTTTTAAGCTACCCGTTCAGCAAAGAGTAAAT
>JAQLOL010000005.1:22926482-22943107 GCA_029783665.1 Naso thynnoides | reverse complement strand
ACCATGAATTAAAAGTTCAAATACATCAAACAAATATCATGCGATGCAAAATCCATCTGCTTTGAACCATTTACACGACATTATAACACTTCCAGATGAGGCGGAGGGATGGTGGTCCTTAGCTGTCTCTGTGGGAGATGTGACTCCGCCCACTTAGGAGACAGGAAGTGTGTATACCATTTCACACCATTGGCACTGCGTACAGTGAATAATCTTGTGTTAATAATTGAGTTTCTTTCTAATCCAGGGCTTTGAGCCACCCATGACAATGGTGATTGATTGAGAGGAAAACAAACCAGGCGGAGCGTTTTTTTCCTCTCCACTAGAATCTGACCTGTCGCCACCGCCGAGCGCTGTGAGGTCTGCCTACGCGAGACTACTCCCACACAGAGAGCTGTCTTATTAACAGCTGTCAGTTTAAAGCTGTTTCACATCATTTAAACGAGGTTGGATAGAGAGGGGCAGAGGTTGTTTGAATAGGCAAAGGCTGCATTCAACTGAAATTAATATTACTTTGCTAAAACTACGGCTGTGCCAAAAAATCGATATGGCAGTACATTGCAATATTTACTGCTGCCTCAGAGCAAGAAGGTCCTGGGTTTGACACCAGCATTCTATCAAATGACACACTGAGAATTGTTCTGGTTGCCCTTTTCACATGGTTTAATCTTCTTTTGGATTAAAAAATGATGCATTAGGTAAGGAGAGGGTGTCAGCAGGCTGGTGTCAGCTCATGCAGAGTTTGGGTTAGTGATGATCAGAGCTCAGGCCCTAACCTCATTACATCTAAGCCAGGACTCACTTAATAAATAGGACCAATTGACTTCCTTTTCTTTGGAACACAGCAGCAAACGTACATTAATTGGACTAAGCAAGAGGTTCAAGAGGGCCTCCCAAGACCATGGTTAATGGTCATGGTTAATGGTACTGTAAATAAAACAGCAACATTAACACTATCAATGAGTAACAAAAAACTTTTTGCATGTATGGCAACAAAGACACGGGGAACAGCAAACATCAAGTTTACAATGTGCAATGAGTAAAAATGTGCAAGTAGTACAATTTACAGTGTGCAACAATAAAAGATGAACTACAGTTCATAGTTAACAGCAGCAATGCAATGAAGAATTTGGCTGTAGCTGTGGGGCTCCTGAGGCCAGGGACCCTGCACCTCTGCCCAGAGAGCAGAGGGCAGAACGGGCCGCGTGTGTGTTGGACAGAGTGGGGAAACTAAGCTGGGACACCCCTACAATCCTACAGCAGATGTTGAGCTCTCTCTCTCTGTCACTGTCAGTGTGTCTGCTATTTTTCTAAAATTAGTTAGCATGTCCATCAATTTCTTTTTATTGAGCTTTAGGTGAAAAGCTTTTCACCAGTCAGTAAAATCATCTAAGAGCTTCCTGTGCACAGACTCATTCGCCCTGTTTCCACTAACTATCCAATAGGCCAATATTTTTCAACTCATTTGGCCAATAATTGATCCTGATACTGATATGTATGTATATTTTCCCCCACACCTAATTGCAAAGATCCTCAAGTCTCTTCTGTAGTGAATTTACATACAGTGTTATTTTACATACTCTGACCATGTTGGCCCGCCGACACATGCAGGCACAAAAAACAAAGCTTAAGATGATGTAATACTCATGGAAAAATACTTGAACTTATGTAAAACATGTCATATTTATTTATGACAATTGCTTGAAAACAAAACAAGTGAGATCCATCCTACTTCAAACTGGCTGATGCTCCCTGAGACGATCAGAACAAAACCCACAACCAGGACAAATTTGTTCTGTTTCACAAGAGACAAAGTCAGTGAACACGACGTCCGTCCACATCCCTACTTATAACCCATTATAACCCATTATGGTCCTTTTCAGGGCTGCAACTACAATTAGTTTAATGGTCGATTATTCTGATGGTTTTTTTAATGCTTAATTAATTAATCATTTATTCCATGAAATGTGAAAAAAGTGCTAAAAATGTGCATCTTAATTTCCCAGAGCCCAATGTGACGTCGTCAGATTGCTTCTTTTGTTCGAACAACAGCCCAAAACACAAAGATTCCTCATTTATGATCATAAATGACACAGAGAAGCAGCAAATTCTCACATTTAAGAGGCTAAACCAGCAATTCTTTTGACTTTTTTATTAGTAAAAGACTGAAATGATTAATCGATTATAAAAAGAGTTGGTGATTGATTATCTATCAATTGATTAATCTATTATTTATTATCTAGTTGTTTTATGCAGCTATTACCACACTTGGGTTTACCCTATTGTGGGTTTACAGCATCAAACAATTCAGTAGCTTACAATTGTTAGTGACACTATAAAAATAAGCAGCAGTTGTGACGGTGGGTGTGTATACAGACCTCCAACCAAGAGCAGATATCTTTCTCATTCATGCTCTTCATCTTTGCTTCATCATGAAACTCATCCATCATACAGTCCATCAGATTCATCAGGGACTTGACTAAATTGGTGTCAGAGGTCGGTGACAACTCCTGAGCTCAAAGGAAGAGAAAAATCACAAATCAATCTCTTAAAAAAGTTACTTCTGAGTAAACTACTGGACTCAGGATTCATCAGAAAGTTTGATGAAATATTTCAAAAAAGCAACTCTTTAATCTTGCTCCTAAAACATGTGGGAAGAAATACACATATATCTTTGTAATATTAATGCATTTTGTAATGAAAAACCCAGACAAAGCCCTAATGTACAGCAGGATGAGAAGTTACTCTTTGAGGAAAAACAACATATTAATTTGTAAACCACTTTCAGATAGAAAATAAACTGTGTTTCCTGAGGATGTTTCAGCACCTTGGTGGCCTTTCGAATGAGCTGCATGCAGACGGGCAGCATGCGGTCAAACAGGGCAGTGATGAGGTCTTTGTGCACTGCAGTGACTGTGGCAGGCAGGGTGTTGAGCCAAGACAGCATGTGTGGCCTCCAGCCGAGCATGTGAGGCTCCATGTAGATCATACCACAGCGAGAAACCTGCCACAAACACACACTGCATCTGAAGCAAACATCTACACCAGCTGTGCTTCAGACAGAAAGAACAATCAATTCATGAGAACATAACTCTAAATGCAATATCACCACCAAAGTAAACAAGCCAAACTATCTGACCAGGACCACGAATTACACTAAGTTAATTATTAGCAAATATTTGATGCAACAATGTAAACTTTAAAATAGAGGGAGGTGTGGAGAACTACGTGCTGCATCTGTTATACCGCGTCTGATAAAAATGTGATGACTATATCACAGCCTTCCTTTGTTCTAGAGAGAGAGGCTTTTAATGAGATCCCATAGCTCCAAGTCCCACCCAAGGAATAGCTTCAGAAAGAAGTGCAGGTAAAGTTAGAAGAAAAGAAGAAAGATCATCAGGGATGGATGAAGACTTTATGTATGAGCAATAGCTATGAAACATGCAGATATGAAAGCAGAGAAAAAGAGAGAACGACTTTAAAATAGCACATGAAGAGAGAAAAATTACTTTCAGAGACAAAGAGAGAAAAAATTACGGGAAAAAACGAAGCAGAGACCAACAGTTCACCAAAGGGACCGTGCACAATGTGAGCGGAGTTCACTGTGATCACAACAATGTTGATGCTGCAGCATTCAGCGTGATGAAAGAACAGCTGGCAGGCTACAGAGAATCAAAACTAGAGTCTGTTTAATAGAAAAAGGAAAGCCTCGAGACACAGAGGTTTGCACTCAAAGCATCCATGTTCTAAAATCAAGAGCCTTTGTTTCTGCCTCATAACAAAGAACCATAAGGAAAGTACAATTAAAAAAAAAAAATCCTGTAGTAAAAGATCTATACAAGGACTGCAGTTCAATTCAAAGTGTGAGATGTCTTTGTTCGCAAAGTTTCATAACTGCCTACATGTAGTATATGCTGCCTTTTGCTCTTTGCTTTGTCTTTAAAATACCTTCAGGACTCAAAAACATGTTTGTCCGGTGCCGACTTTAGTGTTACGCTGCCTCAGTTCATATGCACGAAGAACAACAGGGAGAAAAGAGGACATTCCTTTAATTTCACTTGGTTAGAGCAGGAAGTCCTAAAATATCTTTAAAAAGCATCAGTCAATGAAAAACACAGTGACTGTCAAACTGAGAACTTCCTTGTGACTGACTGAGCTTCATCCATTTGATTTCACCAGAAAGGCAATTCAACCAAGACTAAGTAAAGACTTAATATGATCTATAACCACCAAGTCAAGGATTTTAGCACATAACAGACAGTTAACAGCACCAGAACCATGAACGCTTAACAGTGTGTGTAACAGAGACAAGCATGAAGGGCATCATGATGAAAAGATGATGATGATGATGATGATGATGATGATGATGATGATGGTTAAGATGTGATACGCTACATTGACCAAAACTGTGGTCAGAGCCAGTGCTGCGCAATTTCACAAGAAAACGAGCATCTGTGTACAAATATTGTGTGTTCTTCAATAAATAAAACAATGTGAGTGATCAAGTGATCCTTCCTCAGACACTGGAAACCATCACTGCTACAGAACTGAAGAGCGGGACACTCTGTGATGTGATGAAAGCCTTAACCGAAATAACAGTTATTCTCACTGTGGCTGGCGAAGCAACCTCCAGGTCCATGGGCTCAAAGATGAGGCTCATTTGCGGTGACATCTGAATGATCTCACCGCTCATCAGACACAGTTTCTTGTTGTCGTCAAGGACTGTGTTCATATTTTCAATCCACACGGCGTCCACTGGGCCGTCAAAGATAAGCCATTTCCTGTCAGGGCTCTGAGAGAAGGAAGAAAGAGAACAAGAACAATTCAGAGCACAAGAATATGTGTTGACATCAAAGGACACAGTCAGCAATATTACCAGCCTGCTGGCTTATCTTTCCTATATGTTGTAGCTGAACATATCAATATCATATCATATGGAAACATATCAATCAAACAAAAAGAGATAAAGTAGAGCCATGAAAAACTGTTTGAGTTTTGAAGGAGGAAAGTATGGATGTGTAATGATTCCAAAAAGGTTGGGATGATGCGTGAGCACGAATAAAACAGAATGTGATCATTTATTTTCCTTCTGGACAAATAAGCAACAAAACAAACTGCACCAACTTTTCTAAATAACTGCCAGCAACATGTCTCAGACAAGCTGGGGTGGGGACAAGGGCAAACAAAAGCCTGTGAAAGTTGTGGAATGTTCCAAAGACACCTGTTTGGAACATTCCACAGGTAAACAGGCTCACTGGTAACAGGTGAGAGTGTCATGATTGGGTTAAAAGTGGCGTCATCGAGAGGCTCAGTCCTTCACAGGCAGGGACGGCGCAAGCTGACTTGAAACCATTATCGGACAAATGATCGATGTTACTCATCGGGCTCAGGGACACTTCAAGAAATTATTGTCTTGAAACACACTTAGTTTGCAAATGATTGTATTCTGTCTTTATTTACACAGCTCCCAACTTTTGGGCATCAGGGTTGTAAGGAGGCACAAACACACAGACAGTCAGACAGAGAGACAAACACTTAAAACTTTGAAGCCTGAGGAGGCTTTTTACTTAAACTTCAGCAGAAGGTTGGCCCCGGCAGTGCTGAAATATGCAACATTTCTTAAGTATTCATGGAGCTTTAAAGTTTAGAGGAAGAGCTTAAAAGTGCATGAAAGGACCTTGCATTCTACCAGTCGGTTTATTAAGACAGCGCTCTATCCTTTAATCGTATGCACGCACTGTTTTCATTCTTTCCATCTGACAGAAATCCCTCTGCACACTTTCAAGGTCACAACTGAAGTCGTGCGCATTATAATCTAAGCAATGAATGTTAAAATAAATGAATGAAATTAACACCTACACTGTCATAATGGGGTTGACAACAAGAGTCAATTCTGCAGTTAAACAGACTGGCACGGGGCTGTGCTTTAAACTGATTTGTTGAAATATAAGCAAATGCAGACGCATGGGCTGAGGCCATCTGCTGCTTGAGAGGGAAGTGAGTGTGCTGTAATGTAATGATGTGACAGAGAGCGTTGGCACTGAAAAAAAAAAAAAAGAAGAATATTGTGTACGCAGTGAGTTTAATACACCGCACTGCTGCGGGGCTCCGGATTAGCACACAACGAAGAATTAGTTTAGTAAAATGTCGAGCAGAAAAAAAGAGCAAAACAAAGACAGACTTTCACTCAGGGAGAAAATGAGTTTTTTAAAACTGAATTAAGACCAGCCTTGTTCCCACTTCCTATTTTCAGAGCGTCAGTATGTACTGCCTAGACTGTCACAAGCACTTCTCACACTCCTTATTCATTGACAAAAAACAATTTGTAAGATGACAACTTTATATACAGAGACAATTTTTAAAATGACAAGTTCATCTGGAAACAATCTGAGAAAAGGGCGAACAAATGATTTTCCATTATGACATGCACCCACTGCAGCATGTAAATCGTCTGCCCATGTGTGTCGTGTGTGAGTGCGCGTGACTGAAAGAGAGTTATTAGAGATCTAAATTTAACAAGACAGCAGAATGTTTCTTTTGTTTACCCTGTCACTGCAGCCTTTCTTTCTTCAAGCTTGAAATTAATTGGAATGTCATTTCTCTGTACAATGATCCATCTGAAACTCAGAGACGGAGCCACAGCAGACAATAAAGCATCAAAGTCTCTTCTTCCTGCTTCACTGCTACCTGTATCATGAAACACTTAAGCATGTTGCACCTCCAGCCAAATCCTAATATGCCACCATTGTGAGATGTTTTATGGTTTTCAGTGCAGCAGCAGTTTTCTTAAGCACTCGGGAAGCTCGTGGCTTTAATCCAACAGCATAATTCCACATTTCTAATGGTGACATCTCAGTGCTGCTGTACAAGCAGGTAGCCTGAGTGTCTATTTTTAGCAGCCATGTAGCTGCACAGCACAAAGTAGCTCACATAGAAATACAACTGAATATTATTTTCTTCAACTGATGACAAGAAGTTTTTCCACTTAGGGGAATCAAACCCCTCCAGTTCCAGTTCCATAAACTTTGAGCTGAAACATTTAGAACTGAAATGTTTCTATTTCAGTCGCCCATCATTTTATATCCAATTCATCACTTGTCAGTGTTTATTTTCCACTATGTTTTTCATATGTGGGATGGAAACACATGGACTTCATTTCAACCCGCCAACAAGCCAGAACTTTAAAACTCCTCTGGTGCTTGATGAGTCAAAATAACTACCTAAACCTTAAAATCACAGTGGGGAGATCTAGACTGTGACTCCAGAGGTGGAAAAAGAAGTTGGAAGAGCAGAAAGTTTCCAAACTGACACCAGAGCTTAAAGATCAATTGTGTGATGTCAGAGGCCAGTTTGACAGGTAACTAAAATGTTCGATTACATCGACTGGCTGTGATGCAGCTGATGCTGAACAGAGTGATTCCTCTGAGACGCATCATCATCACAAAACATTTATGTCGGTCATTCAGCTGAAGGTCTCTCACAAAGACAAAGTTTCCTTTGAGTCGGTTCATGGATGTTCTGAAGCAGGTGATGGTGGACAGCAGACAAACAGTTTATAAACTCAAAGCACAAATATATTGCTGTAGTAAATGACACCTTTGGACGAGAAAAAAATAAAGAAAAATCCAAAATAGTCACTAAAACTAAGAGAGAGCCTTGTTGTGGTGTTGTGGGGCTCCATGTGTATTTCTGGGAGCCTGTTCAAACAGACAGTAGTTTCCCAGGCACATATTTAACCTATGACCTTGAGAAATCTTTCTGAGGACACCAACAGAAAGGCACCCCGCGCTCATTCAGCAGGAGGTGTGGCGTCTCCATGTAGGTAAATGAGGTCACCCAAAAACACGTTGAACTGTTGTTTTCTGACGTACTCAGCAATCTTACCTGGGAGGAAGCGAAGGTTCTGTAGCTGACGGCTAGGATGCCGTCGGACCACTCGTGATAGACGGGGTCAAACTGACCATACAGCTGGCCCATGGTGATGGACTTGGGATTGATAACTGTGATCTGTACCTGGTTCTCATCCATCAAACCCTGCAGTAACAACCACATAAATGCAAACACACAGGACACACAGTGAGACATCCCACAGTCAAAGACACACACACACATAAACACACTGCAGGACAAGCCACTCATTTGACTAAGTTGTCTCCACCAAGACTCAACCTGCTGAGAAGATTAGTGTATGACATCACTTCTGCTAAATCAGGAAGAGAAAAAACTGCAACAAACAGCCATTCAGCCAAAGTGTCATACTGAGTTCAACACAATGAGAAAAGTGAGGTGGGGAAAAAAAAAAAGAGAGAGAGAGAGAGGGAAGTGAGAGGGGAGGGGAGTCGGACATGATCAGTGGATGTGCAGCAACAGAGATGACGATGATAAATGTGGCATCACGGGCATTCCATCAGCAGGCCTTCATCTGTCTCCTTGGTGGGATGCCTCTGAGCCCTCTCAGCCATGTAAATACAACGAGCCACTTCTGTTCGACTCTGTGAGATCGATAACTTCTAAACAAAGAATACAGCTCTGACAAATTGGATGGATGTGTTTACTTGGGACAAACATGCAGCTCAGATACACCTTGGATACTGAGTGTAACACATATTTTTACTTGACTTGAAGGGTTTTTTTTACTGACTGAGCAGTTTCATGTCCAAAGGACTCAGGAATCTCCTTTAAAATATGCAGTAAAACACATAGTTAACCATCTGAGAAGGAGGAATCGGGACATATAACTTGCACCCTAGCATGCTGCGTCTTGCCACAGTTCTTTCAACCGTCACAGTTAACACATCCTGCTGTATGCCGGGGTCAGTCTACAACATATTCTCTCTGTTCAAATGTCCACTGTGTCAGATTAGGCAGTTAGAGAGTTATAAATTCTTTTCATATCGTGGCCAAAAGACATGACTGATGACACATTGCTCCCCGATCAATCATTGTTTGCAGTTCATGACATGCGTGATGTCACCGGCAAAGAAGCGCTCGCCACTGACTACTACTACTGAAAAACAAAAAAATCAAACAATGTAGTCTTTCTGTCGTGAGCTTGTGAGGCGTCCTTGATGCGATGTCGTTGTCCATTATGACAAACTATGTGAGATGAAACGATCGATCGTCGTGTTTCCGAGCCCACCCGACGCCCTACGTCTTCCTCGTTGGGCTGATATCGTGTAGTCTGACCTCGGCATTAGTCACCAGGTTAAGAGCACGGCACCTCCCTTCCATTACAGGCTTCGGGGTAGATCTAAACAGGACATCATACCTTTTCATAGACATCATGAAGAGCGGCTGCCAGCACACGATAGGCGCAGGTCTTGCCTCCAAATGGCTCCCCCACCAGCATGAAACCATGCCTCACTATCATCATCTCGAAGATCTGCAGGATTTTTTCAGCAAAGAAATCAGTGACCTGCAGGTTCATGCGCCGGCAATTTTCCTGGATGGCCTCCAGCAGGACACTGTAGTCTCGTTTGGGAAGCGTGACCCCTGGGAAGAGGTCAGAGGTGATACCCTGCAGTGGAAAGGCAAACAGGAAGGGAACACGGAAGGAGATTTTTTAGTGCCGAGTGAGGGAACAAAGATACTTAGCAACAGTTTTAAACACAACATGCAAGGAAAGACACACACATTTACCTTAGAATAGGACACACACATATCCAGAAACTCAGGGTAAGGAAGCCTTCACTCACACACACACACACACGTTCTCTCTCTGACACACACACACACACACACACATATAATCAAGAGAACTGAGTCAGACAGACTTTTATATTGTCCCTGTGCATGATGGTTCCAAAATGAACCAAGTAGAATTAATCAGGTCTGACATCACTTGATGTGTATCACTCCATTAATCTAGACAGGTGGAGCTCCACTCCATCGCACCTCAAACAGCTTCAGATCGTGGGCCAGGAACTTGGGCAGATTGACATCAATAATGGATCGCAGCAACAGGGTGTCTTCATTCTCCTCTGGAAAAGTGAGCTGAACCATCATTGAGTAAGAGGAGGAGAAAAGGAGACAAGAAAATATGAGTTAGAAAAGGCAAATAATGAGAAATACAAACAGAGGAAAATAAAGAAAAGACAAGTGGAGAAAAGCCGCTGAATCATGGAGCTTAATGAAGACAAGTTTGTAAATTCAGAAGAAGTGGCACCTCTGTTTTCAAGTTGCAAATTTAACAAAGACAGCGGGCTTAATGTTCCTGCTGGAAAGTCATAAAAGAAATACATGTACACACCAGGTTGCTTTAGTTATTGAAGTGTATAAAAATACAGCTGCCTATTATAACTTTCTCTTTGAAAACCAAACTGACAGCTCCTCTCTCCTGCTTTCACACATCACTTCACTGCAAAACAGTTGTGTTTGGAAAGTAGAGAGCTTAGATTCCCAACTGTGGCTGCAAGATTTCACACTGCAAAGAACGACATCAAGAAAATCTTCGTATCGCACATAAAACGGTATCATGAAACTCCCACTATGTGAAAATAATCCATCTTTAAACTAACCTGCTTCTTCTGCATAATGATGCAAGAGTTTCATCAACACAGACCGAGCAAGACTGAAGACACTGTTGCATTCCAATTAGCTACTTTTTTGACATTTATCTTTTAGTTCATTCATCAAAGAACGTTTTACTGTATTATAATGTCTCACCTGAAAGGAAATCACCATAGAAATGTCTCAAAATTCTGATATTAACAGTATGAGGCATTAAAAAAAAACAGCGTCATGTTTCACTCACTTGAAATTATATTAGGTTCCATCCAGTCATTAAAAAAGAATCCGTGTAGATACCTTGAGGTTTCCAGCAGCAGTCAGCACGGACTTGACGGCCCTCATCCCGTAGTCATAGTGATGCTGTGAGGAAAGCTGCTCGGAACAAAGTCGATACGTGGCCACGATTTTCACTGAGAGTGGCCGTGCGGTCACAAAACCGCACGAGTAGAGTACAATTTCTGCAATCATGGCGTAGTCCGGCACCATCATAGCCACAGTCCTGAACAGAGCCTGGTGTGAAGAAACACTTTTGAATTAGGCAAGCTATTTATGTGCACAGTTCAGAAACTTTACATTCCAGAAATCACTGTTTGGACGTTTAAAAAAGAAAAATGGCTGAGAAAGTGATGCTCTACCTTGAGGTTGTCTGGCAGTTCAGAGCGTCCAGCGTAGCCCGGATTCATAGTGATGAACACAGCACAGGAGGGGTCCAGCTTTAGTTCAGTCCCTTCAAACATCAACATCTCAGCGTGGGCAGAAATACCTGGACACACACAGATGCACTTAGATACAGTTTAGATAAACTTGTACTTTGTTTGGAGGACACTTAAAGAGAAGTCTACTTCATACCACTAAAGGCTCAGGTCTTTATTCCCACTGCAGATTTAGGGTGCAGTCGTAATGTTCGAGCCAATGGAAGTCTATCCTGGACGCCATGTCCACCGTAAGTGGACACAACATCAGCAGATCATGCGCCCATGCACAACAAATACTATCGTGACAAATACTATCGTGCCCCTGATTATTTGTTCAGTAAAAAAAGATGGCTTTGACAGGACATCCTGGTGCTCAGAGTGTTCATCGTTTTGTTCTAAGATTTTGAGAAATGTAGATCAATTCCATAAAAGCAAGGTTAAGGAAACCTATGAAATGCTAATCTTTGGAAGCAGCCCATATGATGGCAATGATTCCAAATGGTTGTGTGTGTGGCCCAAACATGCTGTATGCTCAAATGATTAAGGTCAACATGTATTGTAAGAAGAGTAGCCATGACAATCTGCACGTATCACTGAGTATCAGTACGATGAGATTGTAATAAAGACGGACTCTCTTATCCTGAGCCACTGTCAATGCCAATGTCTGTGTTTTCATCACAACAATACAAAAGCACCTGAACACTTCCGTTAACGGCGCACAGACAGAGGGTTCGACATTCGTAACACTACAGCAATGCAGAAATTTGCTTGAGAAGGCTTCATCACCTGTACAACACACAACACGATTTGGATGAGGGAAACTTTGAAAACGACTAAAAAAGTTTCACCATAGCAGCACTTTCATAATAAAAACCTATTTTTCAAAAACCATTTTCAAACTTTAGTTCTGAGCAAAGAAAGAAATTCTGTACAGTCGTTTGGCTCTTGTATCTCATGGTGCAACTTGACGCCTGCAGCATACACACGACACACTGCTGTGCAGCAATGAACTAAGTTATGATTGAAGTTTTGCCGGCCAGCCTACACAAACGGCTACAGCTCTATGTTGCATCTCTTTGTAGTCAAAAACCTGAGTTTTTTCTAGGGAAAAAAAAACAAAAAAACCCTATCAATTTTGTTTCTGTTAGACTGCAGGCATATGCAAAGATCAAAAGGGAAAAAAGCCAGAAAGTCAAAAAGCAGCACAAACCTCTCTGTATGGTGAGAATCTGTTGAGCAACCACAGACAGCACCTCCAAGTCAATGCGGTTAAACTCATCAAAGCAGGCCCACGCTCCGCAGGACAAAAGGCCCTGGTCACACACACGCACACACACACACACACACACACACACACACACACACACACACACACACACACACACGCAAACACAGTTATTTCAGTGTGACAAGTAGGCGGACATGTTAGAAGGGTGGGGGCGATTTCAGCACCAACACTGGATTTTTTTTCCACTCAGTGTCACTTTTGTGGCTCCCCACATTCAACACATGTAATGAGATGAACCCCGGGCGGGGGGTGACCACGGGCCCATCAGTGTATTCGACAGTTACTACACCAGCAGCCGGAATTGTGACAGAGGCCGTTTACCTGCATAACTGACCTGCATTTATGTAACACTATATTTTATTTGTATAATGGTCAGTAAACAAAACTTTACCACCGCAGTACAGAACTTTTGTTAGGATAAAATGAAGTGGCTTGTCAACTGTGACTTTAACCCCTGAGTCAGCGTCTGTTATCTGACTGTTTGGAGTGCCGACAGTGAAGCAGGTGGAGTGTTCTCATGTGAAAGTTTCTGTTCCGCCACTCTTCCATCTACAGCGACAGCACCTGAGACATGAAACACTTCCTCCGCCGCTCGGTTTCACCAGTGTTGAGGACAGAGGTATTTTAGCGTGTATCAGTTTTCACTGATATGTCTCTCATCACTGTGTGTGAGAGAGAAAGTTTGGATTTCGTAAGAAAATTCTGCTCATTTTAAGTAGTAGTGAAAGAATGCACTCACTTTGAAGAACTTGCCCAGAGCGATGTAGTCCAGTCCATCAGAGCAGTTGAAGACAACACATTGCTTGGCAACAGCTTTGGCCAAATCTTTGGTTGTCTCTGTTTTTCCTGTGCCTGCTGGGCCCTCAGGGGCCCCGCCCAAATGGAGGTGGAGTGCACCAAACAAAGTGCTGTAGTGCAGGAAAAGGCTCATGTAAGAGCTGATTGTCTGTCAGTGATCTGTGTGATCATGTGTTTGCTCGCTGTGCTTTGTAAATAATAAATGACAGAAATTTGTATAATTTGTCACTTCAGTCTCACTGCAGGAAAACTTCATTGTGGGAGGAGGCGGTTTGGAGTGCTAGACTTTCCTCATACATCCATATAATGTAACATCTGCATTTTTTGCAACGCAACACAGGAACTTGGCAAACACAGAATCCTGAACTGAGGCAGTAAAGCGCTATCAATCTTGGGTAAACAGCAAACTGCCCCGGTGGCTAGCTTGGTAGCATCGTGGACAAAAACATTGTACACAGTAAGAAAAAACTCTCAGTAGTTCAGAAACAGCATACTTTCACTTTAAGATTAAACTAAGAAGAAGATGATAAAGAAGAGGAATTAAACAAGACATGTAGAAGAGTTTTAGTTGATGGAATAAAAAGGTAGCTGATAGATACATACTGCAGGGATGTTTGGAGAGACTTTGAACTGTGGGGTTCGCAGTCATAAGACTGACGGGTCTTTTAGATACAACATTAGAGAAAAGACAGACGGTAAAATGCTGAGGGTGCTTGTGTTGGGCTTTACCGGTAGCAGCGGTCTGTCAGCGGGGTAATGACCAGACGTGGAGTGTTGCCCAGGTATTCATAACCATAAGGCAAACCAGCATTAATCATCTTGGTCTGGAGCTGGTTCTCCTGCATGGAGGACGATGCAGAGTTCAAACATCAATCTTCAAGTATTGATCATGACATAAAATGAATACCCAAACACTCATATCATCCTAACACTCCAGTTTTACATACCACCCAGTAGTAACGCAGTTGGCTGAGCCACTCAAAGTCATTCTCGTCACTTATCCTCTTCTGCACCAGTGTGGCGAGCACATCCCTGGCATGGACATCAAGCACGACAAGTGCTCCGAGGGTCACCCGGTTCTGCTTGGATAGTTTGCCACGTACAAGTGCCACGATGTCGTCAATCTGTCTATTGTTCTGTTCCAGGTAGGCATCTAAGTCCTGAGGGAGACAGTAATGATGAAGCAGAGGCTTTATCAAGACTGAGGGTGAAGGCTACCACGACCCCCATCTGTGATCACAAGTTTGATCCCTGCAACGTCTAATAAGTCCATCACTGCCAAGGTCGTCCACGATAAAAACATCCCACATTTCCTTCTCTTCCATGTGATACTGCTGTCTGGACATGATTTTCACATTATGAGGTAGAAATACTGTAGTTTGTTTGTCACCCAGTTTATCTACAGTGATCAGAGTTTACTGACCTCATTTTCACAACCTGTTAAATCTTTCTCTTGTGCTCTGTACAGCATGACAAACATGACAGTGTATGTTGCCATGGTTACAGCATTCACACAGAAAAATTACATGGAAATTCAGCGCAAATTGTAGATAACGTGTTTCAGCAAAACATGCCGGCTTCAGAGTCTAGCATGCAGGCATGTTGGTTATGTCTATCCATACAAAATATGAAGCCTGATGTTAACCTGAACCAAAAAGTTAAATAGTTTGTGCAGTACATGGACTATTTCTCTTGTTAGATAAAAGATTCTTTGAAGAATCCAGAAACAGGTTTGAAATAGCAGTCAATGTTGCTGAATGAAAAACATGATCAGGGGTTTTTCTATTTTAAAAAACAGAGTCTGAGCTCTTCATCTTGAATGTGATGAATATACTGTACGTGAGAGGCAGCGTGAAGTGAGCATCTGTATGAATGTCTAGGAAACAATATAAAGTGCCTTATAGTATCAGAAAGGACTTTACCACAGCACATCATCTGTAAGCACATATGTATGTTTAACAGGCAACTGATCACCTTCTGTCCTGAACTAATGGCTTCATGAATATCCTTCGTCCAGTAGACCTGTGAAACGCAGAGGACTATCTGTCCGGGCCAAGCACGCACCCAGTTTATCCTCAACTCGTTGGGGTAAGCTGTGATGGCCTCCCCAGTTACCTGCAATGTATCACAACAAGGACAGAGGCTTCAACGTGGAACATGGAGCATGACAGAGAATAAGATCACTACAAGTGAAGGTCAACTTATTTGAACATCACATTACAGAAATGTGCATTTAATTGCATTTATGAATGAAAGTTAAAAGGCATAGGAATAAGAATCCACACCAGACCTTGTGCAGGGAGGCAATCATGCCATTCTCGAGTTCCAGGAGCCACTTCTCCACCTGGCCCCGGGCTTTAGAGGTGGAAATGACATCCAGCAGCTCCACCATTTCACCCTCACTGCTCTTTATGTGGGTGATGTTCAGTATGTCGGTGAATATGACACTAGCAATGCCTTCAAAGCACTTCTTCAGATGTGGCTGCACCCTGAAGGAGAGAGGAAAAGGAAAAACTGAAACTGGGAAGCAAGACACACTGAATCAGAGCGTATCTGATCTCAGGTCTGAGGTTTATCTCACACTGAACCTTCAGACTGCACTGTGAGTGACAACATGTGGACATTTAACAGACGTCTCATTAAAGCTTTACTCACACTTCCTGCACACACACACACACACACACACAGGTATGTGTATGTCACTATGTGTCTGGATCAGCATCACCTAAACCTTGTTCTGTTATGTTTTGTACTCAGAGCTCCGATGTGTACTAATTGGGACAGATCTGATTTTAGTCATTATAGAGTGTGACCCACATTTGACCCAGGGACAGCGGGGTTAATGAGCTGGAAGCATGTGCATCAGTTACTACCAGGACTGTCGTCACTGAGTAAAAACCGTCCACACAGTTTGAAAGATCAGACACTTAAAGCGTTCTGCACACGGGGGCTCTCAGTGGGTAAAGGTGGCTCCTGTAGAAAGGGTGCATGCTGTTTGTGCACATAATGGTGCAAAAATCTGCTTTTATGATATAAAAGAGCAATGATGTACACAGTTTGAACCCCACCCCCACCCCATCCACCCTGAGAAATTATTCATGAAGCATGAGAAGAGCTTTGTCACAGAGACATATTCTTAATGTTCTTGATCCCAAACTTAATTTACATCCCACTACCGTCGAAACTACAATAACAGGAAATAATTATGCTTAGATGTGAATGATTATTTCATCATTACTACAGAGTTCACAACTGTTTGTAACAGTTTGTAAATGGGACCTTAGTCAGCATTATTTTGTTAAAGTACCTGAAAAAAAGCCCCACAAATTACTTTA
>JAQLOL010000005.1:22902018-22916115 GCA_029783665.1 Naso thynnoides | reverse complement strand
GTTTATCTGATGACTTTAGGCGGAGGCAGGCTAGCACTTCCCATTGACTACCAGTGTTTGAGCTAAGCTAATTAGCGGTGGGCAATATCTCACTTTGTAAAAGAGGAATTTCCAGGTTCTGTTACCTTGTCCGGGTTCACACCAGAAAGCGGTCCATGCATCCACTGCTCATACCGCTCAAGGAAATCAGTGGCTGTCTCATAGAGAGACAGAAAAGGCCTGAGCTTGTCATGTATCTTCTTACGCCGTGGATACTGAGAAACAGGCCAACCAAAGGCTTCCTCCTCCATATTGAAATCATTTATCTTTCCAAAGTGGCAGAAAGATTGAAGGAGAAGTAAGGATGGAAGGATAGAGAAAAGAAGAAAAAAACGAGGTGATAGAGAGATAAGTAGATGAGTCAACATATGGCTTAAGAAGACAAAACAAAAGCTCTCACAACTTGTGTCACTTAGTTATTTTACAGGCCAATACTGCCATCTAGAGGTTAGATATCAGATAGCACATTTTGTAAATCAATCCATTACAGTGCAATGTCCTACAGTACAATGAATATAAATCCTCACGTACCTTTTCCATGGCTAAGTCCAGTTTAGCATCCAGGGCCTGTGATTTCTTCAGATACTTGCTGAGATCTGCCAGCTCACCAAATGTAGCAAACTCCTCCACCTGTACGCTGAAGCTCTCCAGCTCTTCCTCAAAGTAATCACGGCACAACTAGGAAGCACATTCAGAAATGCACTCTTTGTTTTCTAGCATCACTGGTTTTTCTTTTTTTTTTCATTTAAACTATTAGTTCTACAGTTCTGAAACAAAACATCCAGATTCCAGTCAATAGATCAATAAATCAATAAGTTAACGGAGTAGAAAACAGACCTTAAGCCCACTCTGATAATGTTCTGTCTTTTCAGCGATGATCTGTCTGTGTTCCTCAAAGATGGACGGCATACGCTGCAGCCACTGGATGGTCTTTCTGTTGAGCTCCATGTCCAGTGGTGAGAGGCTGACGAAGTCCATCAGGAAACACAGCTGTGCGTTGGAGTTTGCCAGTCGTTGCTTCAACAGAGGCATCTCTTTGGTCTTCAGTGTATTCATGAAGGACTGGGTGGAGGTGAAATCATTTAAAAACGACAGTGTAATTCAAATGCAAAGTTTAACTACGGTCATGCCAAAGCCCAATTCTTATCCCAAGCTTGTTGACAAGGTATGAATTAAATTCCAGGCTTTCAGCAGCAGAGTTTAAGTTAGCGTTAGCCTATGGGCCAGCACCACAGCTCCCATCTCTCATGACTGACTGAGTCTTTAATGTGTTATGGTACGCCTAACTAGCGATAAGTTGCATTAGCACAGAGCAATAAGCCGGTCTGTGAGACATGAATTTGGAGCAGTTACCTTGAGCTCCATCAGTCTTTGTGTGTCAGGTGGTGTGCTCAGTGCGGTCTCTGCAATCTCCTCAAATTCATTACAGAGCCTGTGAGATGACGAGCAATAATTCAGAGACATACATGAAAAGATTTCACAGATTTACAATGTTATTATGGTACAGCTTGGAGGTGAGAGGTACCACAGAAACAGAGGCAAACATAGCAGCTGACACAGGTTCTCAAACTGCTGTCCACCGGGCTGCAACCAACTATTATTTTCACAATTGATTAATTAGACGGTTATTTTCACAATTAATTGATTAATCATTTACTCCATCAAATGTCAGTGGGAAAAATGCTCATCTTCATTTCCCAGAGCCCGATGCCATGTCTTCAAATTGCATCTTTTGTCCAAACGACAGCAAAAAAACCCACAAAGACTCATTTATTATCATGAATGGCACAAAAAAGCAGCAACTCCTCACATTTAAGAGGCTAAATTAGCATTCCTCTGCACTTTTTTGTTTGAAAATGACTGAAAGGATTAACTGATTATCAAAATAGTTGACGATTAATTTTAAATTGATTGACTGATCGATTATTCGATTACTTGTTGCAGCTCTACTGTCCATCCCCTTTGACCTTTACAATCTGTACAAGGCTCCAGAGTGGCTGACCTCTGAGCCTTCCTGATGAATCTTTTGACTGTTTATGTAAAACAGAAATTGCTGTTAATCACTGCCAACTTTTAAAAACACAAGTTACCTCGGCTGCATTTTTAGTTTTTTACGTGAAGGTGGAGATGAAAAGTAAAAAAGCTGAACTGACTTCTTGTTGATTTCCTGATGGTCGAGTACCATCCGGCCCACCAGCTTCTGCTGAAGCTCCTGAGCTCGCCTCACAAGTGACTGGATAAGTTTGTGGGACTGAACCTCGAACATACCAAGTCGCACCACCTGAAGCCAAAAGTACCAGTGACACATTCACATAACATTATTTAAGAGATGACTTTCAAATAAGCACAAACAGTCATAGTCTAAGAAACATGAACATAACACTGTAATGCACTGTATATGAGATGTTCAGATTATTTAGGTTTTCAGCATTGATTACATAGTTTTCTGTGTGGAATAATAGTTGTCACTGAAATTAAAGAATAAAGAAAATATTGACTTCATTGCTGTGATTCCATTTTTTCTAATTTTTTTTTTTTTTTTAAGATTTTTTTTTGTCTTTTTGTGCCTTTATTAGGACAGGACAGCTGAAGAGTGGACAGGAAACAGGAGAGAGAGCGGGAATGACATGCAGCTAGGGGCCACGGGGGAATCTAACCCGGGTCCGCTGTGGCGAGGACACAGCCTCTGTATGTGGGGCGCCTGCTCTACCAACTGAGCCACCCGGCGCCCCCCATTTTTTCTAATTTGAATGAAGTTTCACATCTTCTACTCTGACTCATTTTCAGTGTCATTAGATAACATCAGGTAGTTGTATGAAACATAAATGTAATATGTAACTTGTATTGCCGCCACATTGTCATTTCTGGAGGGTTCAAACTTCCAAGTACCTTGCATGACGTGTATTGGATCTGGTCGACGAGCTGCTGGTAGTGTATCACCTCTGCCATGATTTCCTGGAAGCAGTGCTGCTCACTGAGGAACTGCTCCACATCCACCTCGGCCTGCTTCGACACCAGTGAGGCGTATTTGTCATACTCGTGGATGTAGCCCCTCGGTCTGACACACTCAGCCCAGAACACCCTGCGCACCTCCTCTTGCTGGGCCTGAAGGATCTCTGGCAGGATGAGCGGCTTAAGGGTGCTTCCAAACGGGGAGCCTGGCTGAGAAGACAAGCAGCGGGACATAAACACAAACAGAAAACAGATTCTTTCTTCGTGGAGGAGGCTGCAGTTGCTGGTGCTGTTAAACCGACTGACAGGTGTTTCCCTTATTTTGTTCACCCCATTCATATCAATGATAGAAGGACAAATAACAAAAACAGCTCTCTGAATAATGCAATACAGTTCAACAGCAGCAAGAACACAAGGCCTCCAAAATGATCATGATGTTGAATATTGAACATTTTGGAGGAAGGAGTTTTTACTAGGCTGCATTACTTTCAGAGACGTGTAGCTAACTGACTGGTGTGTATAAAATACACAATATATACACACACGCACACAACTTCCCCTTACCCAATCAGGGAACAATTTGGTCTCCACACGAGGTACCATACTGACAGAACTGAGCATGATGTCGTAGACATGAAGGAGCGCCTCTTCATACAATCTGAGGTCAGGCTCAAACTTGATTTCTTTGTCCTGCAGGATCAGACGCAGCACAAAGCCTGGGTGCTCGTACGCTCGCTCTGACTGCTGCACAGCACAGAAGAAGAACAGGTTACATGTACACCTGTTCATCAACGTCAAAATCTAAACCTTTAATAAGATGTAATGTCCAAGCAAGTTTCCTCCGCTCATAAAATGACACTAGTCTGAAGTTTTTAAGCTCTCTCCTACCGGGTCCTGGGAAATAAGTCGTGTATAGTCCCTCATTGAGTCCATGGCGAGGTTCTGCAGCTGGGAGCTCATCAGTGTGGCGGCACAGTTGAAGAAAGACAGCAGCTTGGGCACGTTGCTGCAATCAGGCACCCGCTTGTGCCTCCACCCTTTGTAGTAAATATTTTGCACTTCAGGAATCCAACTGGTGTAGAAGACAGAAAAATCCAGTCTGAGATTAAATGTATCATGTGGATGTGTTAATCTGTCAATCAGCATTTAACATTAACCACAAATGTAAATATTGATTCGTCAAATCATGAAATAATAAACTGAATCTTAACCGATTACCGATGGGGGAGCGGGGGCAGAGGATACACCAGTAAGGAGCAGTATTTTTGGTTTTAGAGGTGGAATGAGTGTTATGCACTGTCTTTGCAATAAAATAACCATGATTCCATGAGCCCCCCGTGCACCAGGAGGCGTCTGTCTGTGGACCGCGAGATAGGGGCGGAACGTGTACCAATGACGCATAATGACGCATGGAGAGGCAGAACGTATACCAGGCTAGGGGAGGAACGTGTTCCAATGACGCATAATGACGCATGGAAAAAGCTTTATTCATTATTTTATGAGAAACTTTCCCTGTTTGTGCATATAATACTCTTAGGTTCCATGACTTTTGTGGGGTTTTTTTTTAAAGACTGCAACGGCTACCGTGGACACAGAAAGAGAGGAGAGCTGCACGGGTTCTTTTCTGATTACAGCTCTGAGGGATACTGCAGTGTTGACTGTATGTGGCTGGAGACACTTCTGTGTGAATTTATGCAAACGAAAATCTTCTTGGTTCATTTATTTGTGTGGATACCTGAAGATATAAAAAATGTACATTAAATACAAGCTGCACAGAAAAAAAAACAACAAGACAAAGGGTTTGTAAGGGAACCTGGTACAAAATTACAATGAGACACTGTTCTGGCCAAAAACTCCCCTAAAACAGGTTTATAGGAAATACTACATGTGGGTTCATGTGGTCATGAAAACCAGGGAAAGTCATGAAATTTTAAAAATGGTAACTGCCAGGTCTGTGAAAGTTTTGGAAAAAATGATTTAAGCCAGAAAGTTTTGGGAAGGTCAAGGACATTTATTTGAAACACCTGTGTATTAGACTGCATGAGGTCAACATAAGATGTTTAATTTTCTTTTTATCGATCAATCAGATTTTAGCCGTACAGCACTTTGCATACAATAGAATGTAGCATCAAGTGCTTTACTTAAGCAAGAAATAAAAAGTGTAACAACATAATCCCCATCCCATCCAAAAGAGAGCAGACAAGTCGAGGAAACACTGTCATGGCAATGAGCAAACAGCAGAGGTTCGATAAAGTCATAAACTTAATTTTCTAATACAATTAAATCAGTTACACTGAAAATAATGATATTCAGGCCTAAATTTTACAATTACATTTTTTTCTTTTTGCAATAAAATCTATCGGACAGTCAGACATAGTTCTATTACTTTTACACTTTTGTATGAGTGATTATTATTATTAGCAATATATATGAAATCATTTTATATATATTTAACAATATTATTATATAAAATATTAAAAATAAATGTGAAGTATTATTGGAAAGAATGAGGGAAAAACAGCTTTGTTGACTTTGTCACATGATTTGAAATGGTCAGTTTTAGATGTGTATTTTTCTTATTTAGATCCGTGTACATACTAATAAATGACAGTAAGAACATAAACATCCAAAGTGATGCTATTTCTGTTTGTCACACATTACCAAGAAAGACAAAACCAGCTATCATTATAAGATTCATCAGTAGGAAACAGAGGAATGATTTGCTAATGGAACTGAAAGGTACTAATGTAAACTTAAACTAACACTTAACAAAGAAAATGGGGACATCGCACGAGAGGCAAGGATGCTAAGAAAGCAGAAAAAAATCAGAGCAACATGGACCCGAAATGGCATTGTATGGATTAGGGAACAGAACAGGGAACAAAAAACAGGACTTTATCTCAGCCCACACACAGACCCAAGACCTCGCACACACTGAGGAGACACGGACTGAATTTGACAAAAGGTGTTTTTGACGATAGAACTCAAGAATTGTACACTCGTGATGTACAATTTAAAAAAATCTAAATCTCTTCAGTGCAGATAAGAAGTAAATTTGCAACCTAAATGTAGGACTTCTTAAAAGATTTTGGGTTTGTAGAAGAAAACATATTTGCTGATGTCATAGCTTCCAATTGTTCAAACGCTATTTCCTTTATGACTTTCAGTATTTTACTGACGACAACCTAAAGGTGTCTTTGTCCGTAACAACTTCAAGTCTTGAAACAAAGAAATATGATGTATAATTTTAGAAATACCCTTTGCTAAGATATGACAAATGTCTTTTCATAAAAATGCTCCTGAGCTCTATTCAAGGTAAATTCATTATATCGGTGCATCATATTGTCAAAGACGGGGGACTGTTATTAAACTCAGCAGGTGAGGTGATAGGCGGACTCACTTTTGGAGGAGGATTCCTCTGGCATTAGCGACGTGTCTGCTGACAGTCTGCTGAAACACAGAGAGCTCCATGGACTCCTCTCTGCTGTGGAACTCCTCAACATCCACCAGACGCAGATCTCTGTAAAGAGGTCATCCACCGCGGTAAGACGAAATGACCGATAATGCAGCATTTTAGAAAAGTAGAGACACAGCTCAGATTATTAATCTGACACTGCTTTTTTTTGTTAAAACTTTATATTTTTTAAAAAAAACAATACAAATAGAAATGCTTACTTTATATTTTTTCTTGTCCATTAGATTAAAGCAGCAGCAACTGCTTAAATATCAATAAAAATTGTGACTTTATCTTTATATCAATTAATTTAAATTCAAAAAAAAGACAAAGTATTGTCAGAGTCACTCAACATCGGCCTTTTTTGTAACAACAAATGAACATCGGGTGGCGAGTTAACCAGCGTGAATTTCACCGCATACTTACCGATAAGAGACGTGCCAAAGATTCAGCACCTGCAGCATCGTCGGGTTGAAGGAGTGAAGTTTCTCTCTCATCCTTTTTCGCGCACTAACAAAATCTTTGCTCCACGGTTTTGGCAACAACTCCAACCTGAGAGTGAAAAACAAGAGAGAAGACAAGACTTTCTTCCCTCTGGTCAAATACGTGATTGATAGTTTTGAAGAAATCCACTCGCTGTTTTTAAAATTCAGGTTTTCAGGCACAAAGATAGAGAATGTTTGCGTGCTGCGGTCACGAGAGCCGAGCTGGTGTCAGGCACCGAACACATCTCACAAGAAAAAAGTCCTGCTGACTTACTCGAGTCTGTGAGGAGGCAGATCGTTCACTTCATCATTTTCCTGTGAGGATCTGAATGTATACTTTACTGAAATCACAAGCAAAATACATTTAAACAAACACTATGACGCTATCGCAGTTTTCTGCTTTTCAATAGTCATTTCAAGAAGCATTTTGCAATTTTGCATTTTTGTAAATTTATATGATTTCCATCCTGATCATGGGGTGTGGATTTTAAAGGCCAGCGCATTTATGTTTCATGTTAGCATCTGCGAGACACCAGTAACTAAAAAAGTAATCAAGTAGATACCGATTGCTTTGTTGACACTTAGCAAGTAGTCCTCCTTAATCTCAGCAACCAGCAGCTTCAGTGGAGCACTCAGATGCCTCAGGCGGCCGGGGATCCTTCCATGAATGCTCTCCAGCCAAGAGTCCTCCAGAGGAGCAACACTCTTCAGGTGGAGTCCTCTCTGGATGTAGTAGTCATATTTCTGATGGGTCAGAATATTGTGCACTGTTTTCAGTAGTGGTGGGGAAAAAAAACTGATCTGTGCTGTGAATATATTTATGGTGGAGCAGACGGCGACACGCGACATCATATCTGTTTCCAGAAAAACAGCCAAGGTGAGCTGACAGCAGGCGAAAGCAAAAAACGGAACACAGTCCAGCGGAGAAAAGACCTGCACCCTTCCATTAAAAATCCAAAGTATGGACACACTCCAGGTTGAACACACCTCCACGAAGGGCAGAGCTGCATATGACCAAGGCTGTGAGCGATAATAATTAAAATGACAATACAATCAAATCGGCACAGCGGCACAGCGGCACAGTGCTGATCCCTAGATGACGGAATCAAGGCTTCAGTTTCTGTCATTCGGTGCATAAATAATCCTTTTCTCACTGTTTATGCTGCCCTCGTTTTCCATGTTGTGTGAACCTGAGCTAAAGCTGCAAAGGGGTTTTTGAGTGCTCACTGATTTATGTGTCCACTGACCACTGCAGGGTAAACGCTGTAATTACAAAACAAAGCACATAATTACCTTAAAGTGTAACTTAACCCTCAGAGTTCTGGCTGAAGTGACTCATTCCTAAAATTAAAAAACGCATCCAAAACCCTCTGGTTGCCTGGCAACTGGTCTCAGACCTGAAGATCGCACTTGTGGCATCATGTTTCACCCTGACATAACATTTCACCTTATCAACCAATTAAAATGCATCAAAAACATGCCTTGCAATAGCAGTGTTTCAACCAGTAGATGGCAGTCACTACACACATTTATAACAGAATATAGAAAAGTCGGTTAATTTGCACTGAAATGTCAAGATTAAGACCTTAGTCAATCAAAAACGCTACTAAATACGTCTCAGCCTCGATTTTCAGCTGGAAAAATTTGTTTAGGGGTTTAGTTACTCTTTAAGAGGCAAGACTTTCAAAACTGACAAAGATTTTCTTTTTTGTAAAGAAACAAGACTGCAGTCAGTGTTGCAGAGGAAACCTTCCTCGCATCTGCAAACACTGAGTCCCACAAACCACTGATTAAAAGTCTGATTAAAAGTCTGAAATATCAAATGACCTGAAATGTCTGTGACAGGGGATGGTGAACACTGTGTGTGTGTGTGTGTGTGTGTGTGTGTGTTCACCTTCACACGGTTATCCTTTATGAACTTGTCAGAGCCCTGTAGTGAAGAGTTGCCATCGTCCTCCTCTTGTCGGCTGAAAATGGAGGAAAAAAGACACAACAAAAGCCTTTTAGTTTTTCTCCACAGTATTTTCTGTGGTGAGCTCTGTTGCCCCAGAAATTTAACCCTCGATGGTACAGTGTTGTTTCTAAGCAACACACCTATTTTTGACCTTTTATTCTCACATAACACATCCGGGTTATGATGTAATACTTTAAAATAAGAGGCAGAACTGTAAGGAACCAACAGAAGTGTTTGAATGTGTCTAATGACTCTCTGGAAGCTGAATCACTTTTTCTGCAGACGTTCTCACACAGATCAGCTTAGCCATTTCTCTCCACACAAACGGTCAGAAAACGTCTTTTGAAATCTGAAAAAAAGTGATTTCTAATGATAGATGAGTAAAGTTTGATTCTGTTAAAGTGCAAATGTTGCCTTGAGGTGACACCGTACCGTTCTGGACTCACCATGACACCAGGACATTTTGGCGTACAAATCTATGAATGCTGACCACTTGTTGAATTGTTTCATATTGTTCTACTCACTGTACTTTGGGCATAACTGAAAATAAGGATTTACCGTTAATGATGAGCGAGCCAAAGATGGCAGCAAATGAACAAATAATGCATCAAAGGTCGGGAGAGAAACAGCTGACTGAAAGATGCAGGAAACTGAAAGGCAAACATTCAAATGCAAAAACAATGACATACTAAAATGTGACAGAACGTTTATGTTTCATCACAGATTCTGACTTTGGTTTGTTATATTGTCAAGTTTGATGAAGAACGCTTCGACTCTTTGATGCATTCATCTCAATGCGTTGTTCCACATCTTGCGGGCAACATCCAGACATGAAATTTGACGGACACAGTTATTTTTCTGTGTTTTTATTTTTCAAAGGGCATGCATTACAACCTGCTGGGGCTTTAGAGTATTTTCAATATCTTTTTCAAAAAATGATGTTCAAATTTTAAACAATATCCCTCTTTTTCTGTTCCTTACCATTATGGTACGGTGCTGCATAAGACAACACTGTACCATAAGACTGCGTTTATTTGGTCTTCAAACAAACAAACAAACAAACAAACAAACAAACTTTTTTCCAACAGGGGTCATGTTGTTAACCAGAGAGGGTTTGACCAAAGTTCATGTCTGACCTCATCACAGTGGCTGAGTAAACCAGAGAGGACACGGTGAAGGAAGAGATGAACACATCCATGAACTGAAATGAGAGGATTTCTGGAGCCAATGCTGATTCCAATATTGTGAGTAAGAAAACTGTGTTATGTGATATTTATAAGCCCTCATAACATCCTGACTGTGGTTATGAAGCATTAGTGACGGAGGCAGGAAGTCTGACAGCTGGACACACTTCACTCCAAACCTCAGGCACCGACCAGCAGCGTGTCACTGGTTAGTTTAGTTTAGTTTAGTTTAGTCTAGTTTAGTTTAGTGTAGTCAGGCCTTTCCCCAGCCTAAGAACGGTTGTAATAACGGCGCATACCGGTGAACCGTATGCACATACCGACGGGTCCGTGGGCCTAACCACCGTCACCCGGGCGGGCCGACAGTGCCACTCACCAGATCATGTGGACCAGCGCCTCCCGCAGGTTCTTCTGCTTCTCAGTGAGTGACGACGGTGTCCGGCTGGTCGCTGCCGCAGTGCTCTGGAGCAGGCCGGGCCCTCCGTGACTGTGACGTGGCCCCCCGCCTGGGCCCTCCGTCAGCCCGCCTCCTGCAGCACACACACACACACACACACGGGAACAGCTCAGACAGCACGAACCTCTCACACACACTCTGCAGCCTCCAGGAATGTGGGACGGTAAGGAAGTCATTCAGCCCACCGTGCGCGGCCGCTTCCCGTCCCGGAGCTCTCTCCATGGGGGGGCGAAGCCGCGAAAATGACGGTTTGGTTTCCATCCACGGCCGTTGGCTCCGGGTCTGAGCGGTGACGTCCCGTCGGTTTGAAGTTCAGACGGAGAGAGATGTTTGGAACAGAAAGCACGACAGCCTGACAACTTGCAAAGTGGCAAAGTAACGTTAACCGTGAAAGTAACGTTAACGTTAAAAGTAACGTTAACGGGCAACTGAAAGACACTGACGTTTATTTTTCAGTCCAAGGTTTTTTTTTCGTCAGGTGAAAACGGGAGCTCGCCGTCAGCCGGTTCACGCTACCGTTAGCTAGACGCTGTAACGTTACCGACGGCTGCGTTACTCTCGGTCTTTTCTGAATGTAACGTTTTCTTACCTGTGGGTCATGTGGCTGTGTGACGGTCCGACCGTCAGAGACGTTTGTTCTCTTCTGGTCTGAACTCATTTCATCACAAAGTTTCTGACTTAGCGCCGGTCTTTAACTGAAGTTATGCCGTTGCGTTGCTAGGGCCGTTGCTAGGGCCGTTGCTAGGAAGCAACGGTAAACTCGCGTGAACTCGTTGGTATCGCGAGAGCCTGCTGCTCACACTGACGGAAGGCGGATGTATTCTGATTCTAAGACCAGGGAGGGAAAATGAGATGTTTGTCCAACTAAATCACGTTTCCGTCGCTCACACACGTTTATTTTCAGTGAAACCGTCAGCAGGAGATAAAAGGGACACATAAAAAAACAGATGTGGACTCTCACAGAGTCTGCAGCTGCTGAATGATGTCCATGTTTAACAGATTAACAACTCACTGTTTGTCATTTAGCCCTTTAAAAAAAACAAAAAACTATTTGAAGTGTAGATGACAGCCATAAGCCCCTCCCACTCTACATTTACTGTCAGCCCACACAAAACTTTCAACAATTTAACATGATTTTCCAGTGAAATCCTACAGAAATGCAGCAAGTGTAATAATGAATCAGGTGTAAGCTGTATATAAACTCATCAGTTGGTACAGAATGTTTTTTCTTAAACACACATTTAAGCCTCCAGTAACACTCGGGACTCCCTCAGGATCCTGTTGACCTGAAGGTGTCGTGGAGTAAAGAGCTTTACATCATGTCCTTCAGTAACATGTTCAAACCGTTCTCCCCTCTGTGCTTTGTGTCCTCAGCATACAAACACTCTCCTTGGTTGCTGCAGGGGGGAAAAAAAACAAAAAACCTGGCGTCCATTTTATTTCCCGACATAAGAACTTTCAAAAGAACCATTTACATGAAAACACAAAAGGATACCTTTGGATCAGATCAACTTAAAAACCAAGTCTCCTAAAAAATATCCAGAATAACATCACTGTGTCTCGCAGAAGAAAAAAGCAAACAAACATTTTCTGATGGACTACATTCGTCTTGTCTATGACAGAGAACTGTTGAGCAAAAGCATCATGATTTAGAATCACCTGGTTCTTGTTTGTAAACTCAAAAAAAAGTTTAAAATGTTTTTCAAAATGATCCACAGCTTATTTAACAGTATTTAGGAGACTGATGCATGTGTAAGTGTTGTTGGCAGCTTTTTGCCCAGGGGAAAGATAGTTCATCCTACTTCATACAGGGACAGTATATTTTATTCTGTTTCGTAAAATCATGGGCGATTTCTGGGAGCAGGACAAGATACAGTCTGACATTTTATTCCAAGTAAGACCTTCACCTTCAGCAGGCGTTGTGCTATAACATAACTGTGTGTGCCGCAGATCCAAACAGTCACTCGGACTGTTTCCGTGCTTCTTTAGTAAAACTCAGCTCTGGTGTGTGTTGAGGCGGCCAGCGTTCAGCCCTGCAGTGGCTGAGAGCCGCTCTCTGAGCTGCAAACTGAAGTTTCACGGCTCTGCCTGCTAGCTGGATTTCTTCAGCCCGGGCAGTGTGAGCTCAAACCTGCAGGGGAGAGAGAAATGCAATACTGGAATTATACTTGAACTGAAAAAGCCTTTTGTGACCCTGACTTCCAAATATCAGTCACAAAGTACTCATTAAGGCCTTACTTACATATCTATTTTTATTTCTCATCTAGTTAGTTTTCCTCCATCAATGCATTGCTAAAAGTGGTGATAATTGTAAAAATTATTATTTATACCAGTATATTTTACATGTCATCATTATGACACATCTACCCTTATTATAAGAAATTGGTGATTATGATTATAATTTAAGAAAATATTAACATCTTTACTATTATAATGTGCCTTGTAAAGTATTAGACCTTCTTATTTATTTATCCGTGGTTTACTTTTGTTTATTTTTACCTTCTGTCCTTGTGTACCTTGCCCTTGTCTCAAAACAGTAATGTGTGAAGAAGCTACGCATCATTTCACTTTTGCACCAATAAAAATAAATAATTATACTCAGGAGAAAAAAGCCTTTTGTTTTCCTTCATAAATCCGTATTAATTATTAATATCACACAAGAAGCAGAGAAGTGAGCCTGTTACCACTGTGTGATGCCTTTGGACAGATCCGTCTGCGAAAAATCAATCAACACCTGTGAATGAAGCAGAACTTGAAAATTCAGCCAATTATCCACATTGTGGTTTTAAGAAAATGTGTATGAAAAAAAAAACACATTTACTACACTGAACTAAGAAATGGAGAATTAGCGACAGCCTTTAAATCTCTCTGGCCAAATGAAAAGACGAGCAGGATTACCCACCATGCCGATGTCCTTCCTCTCCCGTGTGTAAAACATCCTGTTATTTTTCACTGACACATCCAACTTCCTGGTCTGTGCTTCCTCGAGTGACACATCGAATTCAAACCTGTGAAGAAAAAGAGGTGGAAGAAAGAAACACATTTTTAAGACGACCACAACTTCTGTGCCTGAGCAACAATGAAGTGTGAAAATATGAATTTGGGTTTTTTTTCTGCACACTGACGTGTGATTGTGTGATAAATGCTGTAAACTTACTTGTCATTAAAGATCGGATTGACTGTTCTCTTCTTGACGTGTGTCTTCTTGCGGTGTCTCCAGGTTTGGTCAGGGAGCAAATACAAGCGGACATACGAGTCGGTGCCGTTCTCCGAGCAGGGAAACAGGTTCCTGAAGGCAACAGATACACACAACGCCCCATCACAGCTTTTTATCCTCATAGCTTTCTAAAGAACACTCATGAAAATGAAAAAGAAGATCATTTATATGTTCAATCACGGCAATTTTGTTCTGCTGGACTTGGCAGGGGTGGAACTAACAACATACAAAAACTTTTCCTCTGTACATCTGAACACAAATATCTGAACTTTCTCCGTGTTTCATTTTCCAAACAGACTCGTTACTTCAGTCTGAATGTTTTTGTCTTTGTGTCTGAGCTCAGGACGCTTCACCA
>JAQLOL010000005.1:22869364-22880787 GCA_029783665.1 Naso thynnoides | reverse complement strand
CCCCCCCCCCCCCCCCCCCCCCCCCCCCCCCCCCCCCCCCCCCCCCCCCCCCCCCCCCCCCCCCCCCCCCCCAACTTTATCTTAAAGATATGTTTTGATGATTGACTACAACAATAAATCTGGACCAGAATCACCAAACACTTAACTGAGTCGTATTTTACAAGCATTCCTTCGCTTACTGACGGAGCGTCCCGACTTTGTCCTCAGCTCTTGTCACTGTCCGTCAGTCCGTCTGCACTTCTTCACGTTTACATCCAGGTAACTAACGTTGTCATTTTAAAAAGATCTCCATTCCAACAACTCACAACTTAAAATTATATCAAATTGGTTTGTGAACAGAAAAGATTCCCTATGGTTGGGTCTTGAAACCCTATCTTGCTGTCCCAGAAGGCTTAACTCTCTTCCTTATATCAACAATATAGATCAGTTAAATCATCTCAAGAACAACACAATTGTTTATATTTCACTTCTGGTGTGGCAAGATGTGAAGAAATACCTAAACATTTCCCCTGCAATCTCTCTCTGGTCTCCTCCGGCTCTGACTCTATTAAGTCATTTGAGCTCTTGAGGACAGGTGGGATTCGCATGAGACTGTCAGTGATGGAAAACATTATAGTTTTGGCCAAATCTCCCAAAGGACTGCTTTCCAAGATTTATGCTTCATTACTTTATTCTGGTTCTTCAGGTTGTGACTCTCTGAAGCTGTTGTGGGAGCGTGATCTGGAGGTGACGTTTAGTTCTGTAGTTTGGGACGAGATCTGCAGCAGAGTTTTTCCTAAATGTACTTCAATCTCTATACGTGAACAGAACTTTAAATTTTTTCACCAAACTTATTACACACCTGTTCACCTCCAGAGAATGTTCCCTGACACCTCCAATCTTTGCTATCAATGTAAAATACACAGAGGTACATTTATCCACTTGTTTTAGTCATGTGACTGCATCCAGACTTTCTGGAAGGGGGTTCACTCCATAATCCAGCAGGTCACTGGTAAACACTTTTTGCTGACTCCTTCTTTCTGTCTTTTACTCCAGAAAATCTCTTGGACACGGACACCAAATCTCTATTAATGATTCTTTTGTTTCTGGCTATAAAATGTATCTTGCTGCGGTGGTCAACTCCTCAGGTCCCTACAGTCGACATGTGGATATGGCAGATTTCTGCTCTTATTCCTCTTGAAAAATTGACTCATGACCTTGATGGCAAATCAGACAAGTTTTGGAGGATCTGGGAACCATTGCATTCCTTCCTACAGAAACTATAACTCATCATCTTTCCCTGGAAGATGAGGACTGACCGCTCTTTCCTTCACTCCATATGTGCTACTTATTCACCTGTCTCCTGTTGTCTTTTTACTTACATGAGCCACGTGTGTGTGCAAAGCTGTTTGTGTGAAGCGTGAATAAGCCACACCGTCAGAAGGAACGAGAGAGCAGAGCAGAGTCACTGCAAACCGGGAAACCGTAGGAAAAACTACAGCTACCAAGGAGTATAGTGTGTGGAGCATTGAAAAAAAGTTTTTCCTCTCGCACACAGGCTGTCGCACCGGTGCTACCAACGTGAATTCATTCATCACACAGACAGATTCTTTCATGGCACATGTGACATATACGTCGCACTGAGCAGCCCTGAATAGGATTTTTGCCAATCCTGAATACAGAGGCATGATGGGAAGACACAGAGATCTCGCCGTAACAGCTGTCTATGGGTATTTTTGGGACGTTTTTCCCAAATAGAGCACATAAAGTCATTGATGTTTACCCCAAAGTTACCAACTGCAGCTTTAATTTCAAATACAGAACCGCACTACCTTTATGATCTTGAAAAGTGATGATGGCGGATTGTTCCTCTTCATTCAGCTCAACAAGTTCCACATCCCCACCAGCATTATCAAAATAAAGTTGGAGGTAATCTTCACTTATATCTCGCAGGTCCTCGACCAGCACTTTCTTTGTGGCTTCGAGAGGCCGAACGGATAGTTTCTTCTTCATGAAGGTTCTGTTTCGGGGGCATCTTGTCACAAAACGTGTGTTTTCTATGAGATAGTAATGAGAAGTTTAGATAGTTGGAAACACCCTTTCATCAACAATAATAAGTTCTTGGGTTTTTCTTAGAAAAAGACATCGGCCGTCTTGGTGAGAGCAGCTGAGGAGTAACTGTGGGGGCACACATGCTCCCAGCACATGACACACAAACATCTGTGATTTAATGGCTCTCAAAGTGGGCGTCGGCACGCCGGAGGGGGTCGCAAGATGCCTTCCAAAAACACATGATTGAATTTAATAACACGTGCTGAAAAGTTTGGGAACCACTGATTGAGCGGACAGTCGCAGGTACACGAGATCTTCTGGGTGAGGTTGGTGTAAAACGAGGTTGGGACGCACAAAACCTGCTTCGTCTCCTTATCAAAAGGTACCATGTAAAATTCTTAAACTCTATGTAGGTTTTTATTAATGAGGTCGTGTTTTGTTTGCATCGCAAAAGACACGCATGCTGTGTGTGTGTGTGTGTGTGTGTGTGTGTGTGTGTGCGCGGAAATAATCAGCTACATGCAATTCTACAGTGAAATAAGATTTTACACATTTTAAATAACGATAACAATTAAATTAAAATCAGTGGTGTTCAGTGTTTAATGTAAAAATGTAAAGGCAACACTAATGTTTTTTACACTGATCAGTATTTTATGTTTTCTTATAATTTAACACGGCTCAGGTTTTTTGGGACAAATAGGATTCCAGACAGCAGCTTGTAACGTAAGAATGGCACAATCCTGAGGGAACGTGAGGTCACATCACTATGTTGTGTCATAAATATGTTTTCTCATAAAAAACTTCTATTAAAACTGAGTACCATAGTGTAAATAATCAGAAGTGTGCCGGAAATTCTACTGGTGAATATTTTATTGTGTAATTACGAGAACCTAAGTACACACACACACACACACACACAATAAACAAGTACCTTCTGCGGTCTGGAAAGTCACCACAGCAGAGGAGATATCAGGAATTTCTTCCAAAGTGAAGCTGGGTGCGTCAGACGGAGAGTCGGGATCCTTAACAATGTTTTCCACCAACATCTCCATGAACTCTTTGGTTGTTTCCTCTGGAATGTTTTCTAACACAGCCACAGCGGAGCAGAGCTCTTCATCTGCGGCCTCTTCATCTTCATCTTCATCCTTCACCTCCCTCTCAACGTTGGTTTCTCGCGTGCGCTTCTCGGGGACCGATGGTATTGTGACCACATCCTCTGCTGCTGATTAGACATTAATGACAAGGTGACAAAACAAACATTTCTTAATGAAATGAGATTAAAAAAAAAAACTCTATCTGTTGTAAGTTTTTGTCCAGATGTTTCCCACACATTAGATTTACTTTAAAAATTAAAATACATAATTATACACGACTTATTTTAAAGTCCCTCCTGCTTCCTTTTCATGACACTTCCTTTGTTATTCCGATACCTAATCTTGGTTTGTAGGTTTATAATACATGCACCATTTATCATTATCTAAGTGTACTTTGTCCTATCAAAGATTGCAAAGTTATAACCATTCTTGAGGTGTGTGTGTGTGTGTGTGTGTGTGTGTGTGTTTATAGCCTATTCACCATAAGGAGTCCAACTAGTCTGTGCACTCTGTCATGTCAAAATGGAGGAGCTGCTTTAACAGCCATTTTAGATCATCACTGTGATTTAAAACAAATCAGACAATTCTGAGCTGTGGTCATTCGTTTTCATGTTACTGAGGGTTTTTTTTTTTCTAAGTATCAAAATCAACAGTAACTGAGCAAAAAAGAAAGTAAGAGAGAGAGAGAGAGAGAGAGAGAGAGAGAAAAGGCCCAGCTGGGGAAAAATGTGATGAGAACTGAAAATGAAAGTAACGTTATGTGAGCTTGTGTAACGTGTTTGTGAGGCACAAAGGGGATTTTGCCTAAATGAGATCATACGTGAGCTGAGAGAGGAGCAGCACAAGTTAAGTTACACTCCTCTGAACTGAAGCGATCAGTGAGGCTGTTTAAATCTTGAATAAGAAACGTTAAAAAAACCTCTGAGCTGAAAAATCCGGAGCTAAAGATACGAAAACATAATGGTGAACGTCGGTCTACTTTTCCATCGGCGCGGCCCCCATGTCCACAGTGTCAATGAAATGTCACACTGCAGTAACTCAGAGCGACGGCGTCTTAAAGGTGAGGAAGACTCTCCTACAGTCACCTAAGTTTGGTGTGAAGAGCGAGGCACAGAGTTTAATTAATCACAGAAAAGTGTTCACTTTACTCACAACTGAGGTAAAAAAAATAAACTTTCTGCCAAACACATGAACGCACAATCATAAACTATTAATTCATTCATAGTTAATTCAATCAGAACTTGTGTATTATTATGTAAATGGTATATTTTGATAAGTAACACTAAGCAGAGGATGTTGACGCATGTTGACAAAAAATGACATTATACTGTAATTTGAAAAGGAAACTCACAGTAACTTCTCTCAAGTTCAAATGTCCGCAAACTGAATACACTAAAACTGAAGCTGGACCTTTCTGAGTGTGTGTGTGTGTGTGTGTGTGTGTGTGTGTTATTATTGTTAATGAAAACTGACGAAGTAACGAACACCAGATTAGAAAAACTTTAACTGTGTTAGCTGTGAATGTTCTCATTGGTCCAGGTCGTAGTGACGCGTCTGTGAGGACGTTCGCCTCTCGTCCCCGGGGGCTTCATCTTTAACCAAGATGCAACAGAAACGAGGCGCTTTAAGAAACAATAACTAAAACTGTACCGTAGGTTTACAAAACTCACGAAAACCAAATGAGATTACAGAGAAAACATCCCATGTTTTTGGTTTTGTCGTGGTATTTTGGAAGGATATTGAATCTGTCTTTCGAGATCCATGTTCCTCCCTCCCCCGGCCTCTCCTGCTGTGTGTGTGTGTGTGTGTGTGTGTGTGTGTGTGTGTGTGTGTGTGTAGGACACCTCGGCTGGCTCATGTATTGTGCAGTCAGACAGAAAAGCAGACACAGCTGTCTGGATCAGTACTTACACCTCTTGTTGGGTTTATCAGATGGAGCTTCCTGCACACAATCAAAACAAAAATACAGATTTTAATCACTTTTGTTTTGTAATCACTGTTCTCTGCATGTCAGCTGCTTTGAGCTCAGTGACTTTAGTGACACAGCTGCTGACAGAGTGCATGCTGGGTTATGAACATCTGTGTGACTTCCTGGACCGGATGAGACTCTCAGCAGATGGGGACTTTACTGAACGTTACTGCGGTTAAACTCCACAGAAAGTGAAAGTTAGAGAAATAAAGCGTGTTTAACGGAGGCTCGGGACATTTGTTCACACTTTCCGCTGTGTGACTCGTTTTTAAAAACACTCACCGGCTCCACCGGCTCCTCCGCCGGTAAGCGGACCGTCATCCTCAGCACGCCTCGGTCCAAACTGATCTGATGCGCCTCCTTCGCCAAAACATTTTTCTGGTCTGCCAGGAAAATACAAAGACATCACAAGGTCGGTTCGAGGTAACGTTTTGACAAAGTAACGAGGTAACGGCCAAACTCACCGTCCTCCCTGCGGAAGCGAACCACCGCCGTCCTGCTGCCGGTGTCGTAGTCAACCTCGCAGTCGCCCCCGTTGGACCTTTTACTTTGGAAGTATTTCACCAACTTGTTTCTCAACCTCGGCGTGTTGTTTTCCTCCAGCTGGACGAGCAGAGTGTGCGAGTATCCGTCCGCCATGACCGCCGGCCCGACTCCCTCTGCCCGGTTCTGCTGCACTTTCACTTTTGATTCCGCGGAAACGCAGCGTCGCGTTTACAGTCGGGCGTTACCGAGGGCGGCGCTGACGCAGGCGCGTCACAGCCGGCCATTACCACAAAACTTCCCGTTAAAGCGGCTTAAACTTGAGCACACAGACCGAGAGGCAGCCGGCAGCGACTCCGTGACCCTCTCTGTGCCCCGGTGCTCCGGTGCTTACCGTGCGCGGTGGGTGAGTAACGTCAGAAAAGCCTCCAGTCCTCACGGTACCGGACCGTTTGCTGCGCGGAAATCACCACAAGAGTCGAAATACGCGTCACACCAACGATCAATGTTCGCCAAAGCTAGCTGAAAGAGACTCTGCTGTCTCCTGCGCCGAGCGTCGGGTTGGACGCGCTTCCATTTTTAAAAAAGTGGCGGGTAAATTAACGGCCGAGGCCAGAAACACGACGCGGAGAGCGGCCACAGGACCGATTACCGCCGTAACGTCAGCCGCGAACCGTCCGCATGTTCGTCACTATGGACACATTTTGAATAACGCTAGCCAAGTGTCGTTCACAACGCGGTAACGTTGAACTAAATCACGTTAAATCGTCGGTAACGGTTGCTCCTTCCCAAAAGAAACGACGTTAAAGCTCGGAGCGGAAAAATGTGGACATGACGCAACAAGTGTCGGACAGACGGTAGTTTCACTTTCTCCTTTTTTTAACTTTCAACGCACATCTGAGCCGTTTCCGCTCAAGAACGTAAAGCCTAATAACGGCGTACACTCAGTATAGAGTCCGGTAACCGGAGCACGTTGTTTTATGCACCGTGGTGTCGCAGAGACAAATTAATTTCATGTCTGTTGATAGAAAACTGATCATCGATCATCCCCGGTGAGTGGGAGGCGGTCTCTGTCGCCCCCTGCTGGGTCAAAGGGGAACTGCACCAAGTGGATCACCAACAGGCAAGGCGGATCACATGTTTCACAGTATTATTTACTGCATTCATATCACTTACTGTGTCATTATTATTTCCGATTTTGATCTGATTCTAATTATTCTACATTATGCGAACAGTTCTGTACAGTTTTATTGTTTTGTACACACTTAAATGCACTCCTGCACTCGTTGAATAGGCCTGCTTGTCACGTCCTGTTTTTACTGGTTATTGTTTTGTATTTATATACTGTTTTGTACATATTTATTGTATTGGTATTCTGTAATTTCACATAAGGTTGTTTTTTATTTCTAGCACTCCCCTCAAAGTGCTTCTTGCTCTTTGTTCAGGCTGCTTTTGTAAATAAAGATTTGTTCCTGACTGCTTGCCTGAGTAAATAAAGGTTAAATAAATAAATAAAAATCATTTCCTTCCTGCGTTGAGCCACAGCCACACTCCTCACATATTCCAAGCATTAATTGGCCATGTAAAGGCACTATATGTAATATTTCTTGTGTTGGTTCATTATGAAACAAGTGTGTGCATGATGTTTGAGTCCCTTTGCAGTTTTCTCACACGCTGCTGTTTTTGTAGGAGTCATGCCCAGTAAACTGGATTTTCCTCTTCATGGCTCAGCCGTCAGCATAGTGAGGAAGTGTGGACCTGCTCTGAGTGCTGTGCTTGAAAGCAAATTTGGATGCGTGGCCACCATCGATGGAGTGGACTTTGAAGGAGACTGGAGCGCTGCACGGCCAACGAGGCCGACTGTTGCCCGAGAGAAAAGGTGTGAAGCTCGTCTTGCTGCGGGTATCAAAGTGTCTGTGTGGAAGGCTGATCTCACCGATTTCCCGGCCGATGCCGTGGTCAATGCCGCTAATGAATGCCTTCAGCATTGGGGTGGTCTCGCTCAGGCTCTGTCTGATGCTGGTGGCCCGCAAATCCAACAAGAGAGCGATGATTACATCAGCAGACGCGGTAAATTAAAAACGGGAGATGCAGTTGTCTTTGATGCTGGGCGTCTGAAATACAAAAAGATCATTCATGCTGTCGGCCCACAGCTATCAGCGCGTCCCTCTCCGGCTGAAGTTGATTGGGCTGAACCGTTTTTGAAGAGGGCCATCCGGAGCATCCTGGACAGAGTTGAAGAACACAATCTGCAGTCTGTTGCCATTCCTGCTATAAGCTCTGGACTGTTCAACTACCCCCTGCCGCAGTGTGCCAGCACCATAGTGAACACTGTGGCACATTACTATTGGAATTTTAAGGGGCATCTTCCCCAAGAGATCATGCTGGTGAACCACGATGAGCCCACGGTCAGGGAAATGGAGAGGGCCTGCGCTCTGATTTTAGCCCCCAGACGGCCCCTCTCATACAGCCAGGCAGCAGCAGGCACGACCACAAGTGATGCCAAAAACTCGCCACTCGCCGTCCAGATGGGAAAAGTCAGTCTGACGCTGAAGAGGGGCAGAATTGAGGAACAGCAAGTAAGAATCTTTGAAGTTTCGTCATTGCTACCTTCTTTTTTTTTAAATGTATTTATTTTTTAATCTTTATTTTTGAAATATTTATTTTTCTGGTCGACTGGGGTCGAAGGAGTTTAGTCACACAGCTGTTCTTGTGTGCATGTGCAGTTCAAGTCCTGCTTTGATGATGTGTGGCTCACACTCTGAAGCACGTGGCATGAGGGCAGCTGTGGTGTGTTCAAGTCCACTTTTTGATCTAGACAGCGTGTAATCTGGGCGCAAAGGAGGCACAGAGGGGATGGACTCACTTCCTTAAATAATCATAAGTGTGTTTTGGGTGTAATGAGGATTTAACCAATCAGTGTCTCGCCTCACATCCCCTTTGAGAGCCAGGTGCGCTTGGACGAAGGTGCATTCCTATTTCGACAGCAGAGACAATCTGTTACAACTGTGAGCGCTTTTTTAAAAATTATGGCATTAACAGTGTGCGGTGCCGGGCAGAAGATACGGCCCTTTTAGTAATTATGTCTTCAAAACAGATACCGCCGGCCCTCGTGCAGTGGTCCCAGTTGATTATGGTTCAGAGATTATTTGTCTGATACCTTTTATCTAACTTTCTTGTCTTATTCTCTCAGACAGATGTCATCGTGAGCACAACATACAATAAAAATCTGACGTCAAGTGAAATTTCCAAAGCTCTGTTGCGAAAAGCTGGCTCTGGACTGCAGGACGAAATCGATCGTTCTTCCTCCAAAGCAAATACCATCGTCACAAAGGCTTACGGGCTGAACTGTAAAGAGGTGTATCACACTTGCTGTGAAATGTGGCCACTCACAGCTCAGCAGGTACAGTATGTGTTCAACTGTTATGGGTGAGTTCACTAAATAATTCAGAGACAATGGTCTGATATATTCCAGACTTTAAACACGTCAAATTTAAATCAAATCTGTCACATATCATATTCCAGCACATGTTCCACTGACAAGTAGCATAAAGCTTAGATGATTATAAAATATAGCACGACTAAGAGCCAAGTATCAGATCGCAGAGAAAACCAGTCCTGCTACATGTATGTAAACTGTTTTGTTTGCACCATAATAAGAGCGTTTTATTTGCTCATTTGTCTGTCTGCTTATTCTTCCATCACAGGTTCTTCACAGATCCGTATCCGAGTGTTTGCATCAGGCAGCTTTAAAACACCACAAGTCCGTCGCCTTTCCTGCCATCGGCACTGGAAACCAGGGGTTCAAGAAAGCGGAAGTAGCTCAGGTCATGTCACGTGCAGTTAGTGACTTTGCTCGAGATCACCCAAACAAGATGGAAGTTTATTTTGTCATATATCCCTCTGACGACCTCACATTTCAGGTTTGATTAAACTGATTGAGAGAGATATTATAGATGTATTGATAGATATAAATTAATGACCTTTTCTTTCCAGGCTTTTTGGAAACACATGGGAAATCTGAAGAGACATGCACCTGAACCCAGCTTTCCACATGGTAACAGTATTTTTATTTACCATTTGTACGCACACAAAGGTGACCTTTCACGCAGGTACTTAGAGGGGTGTATGTGACGGACACCTCGTAATATCCAAAGCGTGGCTAATGGCTTGTAGAATCTTAAAAGTTTATTGTGTAGAAATCACACACAGGGATTTTTCTGAAGACACTGCACACGTCCAAAGTGGGATTCAACAAGTCACTAACTCGACATTGTCCTTGTAGAGACATAAATGTCTGCTTGTGATTTGTTTCCCACGTTACATTTGTCTGTTGTTCACTTTGCTGTTTACTGCAGGTTGCCATAGAAAACTGTAGAGCTAATTATCAGCTTAGTGTGGGAATACACATGTGATTCATTCCTGTTGTCGTTGTATTGAATGTAATAATGTTACTGGTCTTAAATGGCAGCACTAATGTTGGACTTAATGTCTGCCGCAGGAGCAGCTGAGCACAAAGTTGAATCTGAAGGCAGCAGAGCTCCCAGTCCTCAGATCAGCCTGAATGCCCCCTCCGACGAAGCGACACAGGAGGCTGAGAGGTGGCTCCATGACCTCTTTAAGTGCTCGGGCTGTGTTGTTATCCACAACAACCTCATCCTGCACCTTGGCGAGAGGGAACACGTGCAGCTGTCCCGCCTAATGGAAAAGGGAGTTTCCATCGAGGAGAGTTTTGAGCGAGGCCGTGCGAGCATCATCGTGCATGGGGAATCCAATGAAGCTGTTGTGGTTGCTGGGATGCAGGTGGAGGCCATGCTCTGCAACATCCAGAAGGAGTTCGTCAAAGAGAAAGAGGATGCTGTGTTCACGATGTTGGCTCAGAATGAGTCCTTCAAAAGAACGACACTCGATCGTTACAGCCCAGAGTTCACAGACAGATTTCTTCCCTTTAGAAATGCTGAGCTGCGGGTAGTGAAGGTATGATACGTGTAAATGCAACACGCTCCAAGTTGTTGATTGAACTGTGTAACTTTGTAATTTGGTGGCCATGATACTTTTCAATATTTCTTCCCTTTTACATGTATTCACATCAAGTGTGCTTTAGTTTGCTGCCAGCTTGACCGGTGAAGGTTTTTGTCTTTAGGTGGACCAAGTGGAGAATCCGTCACTGAATCAGCTCTTTGGCCTCAAGAAAAACCAGCTCAGCTACAACAAAACAGAGAAAATGTTCCAGTGCATACCTGTGCAGTTCTGTGAGACGGTCAGCCGCGTTGGATTCCACGCAGAGTTCGCTCCTCCTGATGGTAACATTATACCTCTACTAACAGTATTTGATCATCCAAACTAAGTCTTTACATCTATTAACTGAACATTTTCTCTTCTGAAAAGAGATTACATTTTTTTCTAACACTGAATTTCATCTTGCTCTGAGCAGACCCAGCATACGGTGAGGGTATCTACTTTACCAACACTGTGAAAAAAGCCCTGGACGTGTGGAAGGAACCAAACAAGGAGTATCTGCACTTTGTGGAGGCCGAAGTGTTGACAGGGAAGTCCACTCCCGGTAAAAGAGGTCTCATTCTGCCTCCTGCTGTGGGGACAGATCCACACACTGTGTACGACAGCGTGACAGGACCAGGGATCTCCGTCGTCTTCAGCGGTTATCAGGCTCTGCCCAAATACATCATCACATGTAAGATTTGAACCGTCTGAAAGGGGATTTCCTCCCACAGCCTCCTCTGGGTTTAACGTGCTGGATGATACAAACGTAAGAACACGTTGAACAGAGGCAGACAGAGCAGAACAATCGTCGTCTAGGTCAGGCTGCATTTAAGTTTTAGAAAGAT
>JAQLOL010000005.1:22845006-22856226 GCA_029783665.1 Naso thynnoides | reverse complement strand
AGTAAGGTTAATATCAGTCTCCCAAGCTGACTTCAGACCAGAGGTATTACTAATGAAGTTTTTAAGCAGCAGGCGATAGTATTTTGAGGCCTCGTGGCCTGTTTCAAATACTTTAATTACCTAGGAGAGAACATCCGAACCAGGTGGAGTTATTGAAGCAGAACCATATGTTTGGGTGAGGAGACTTGTGTATATTTTAACATTACCTCCTTTCCCCTTATGTTACTTAAATACTAAAAAGCTGCTGTTTTTTGCTCTTTGTCCAGTGGAGGGCAGCAGCATTCCATATCTATTTGTTCACTGCAGACCTTCTGTAGAGAATAAAAATAAGGGGGTGGACATGTTGGCACAAGTCCTGATCATACATTTACTATGATTGTTTAAAGAAACATTAAAGTGTAACTTCACCTATGAAGTTCAGGGATATTATACACCCTGTAAAAACAGTTGTATCATGTCTTCGGAGACTCCGTGGGAGCTGCAGTTGAAAAAATAATGATCATCATTTTTACAGAGAGCCTGAATAACAAAGTAGAGGTTTGGGGTTTCAAAGAACTTGGCATTTAAGAGGAAAAGTCTTACTCGAAGATGTTACTGAGTTGCATCACCGCTGAAATTTGAACCAGCAATGGATGTCTTGGACTCTGCTTTCCCTGCTGATTTATTTTTTCTGTCCTCTGTGAGTCCCCCAGCTTTATGCCAATGCAGAACTACATAGCTGAAAAACTCCTTAAAACATTTTCAGAAAATGTAGAGTAAAAGAATAAATCAAAGTACCAAATCAAAATAAAATTAAAAATGAAAGTTTCAGTAAGTTTCAGATACAAAGATAAATTATAAGAGGCAGAAAAATTACACAATTTGCATGCTAAAAATACTTAAAAATTGCATGTTTGTTAAACTAAGTCCACTGAAGGAGGAATGTGGGGGAGAGGTCACGATAGCTTCAGACAAAAGCATTAAAGACATTTAACACGGGAAGTATGCGGCACAATGCAGGCAAAGCTAACCTTTGCAGTGTAGGTTTTCTCATAAAACAGCACTATCGCCAAAATTAATGATGCCACAGTCCATTTCTACAAACCAAACATACGTTGAAATTCTGTTTCATTTTGTTAGTTACAGTGAAATCTTACATTTCTGTGGTTGAGGTCTGGTTAGCTTAAGGCACAAAAACATCTTGGGTGAGGTTTTGAAAACAATGAATAATCTGTTGTTACCTGCTAAATGTGCTTTCCCACCTTATGTAGATAGTGAGGTTAAGGGTTAGAGACAGTGTCACAGATGTATTTGCACAAGGGTCGCATTTTTTAACAAAGCAGTTTAAATGGCAAGAACATTACTGGCACAAAAAAATTTCTGTTTCATTAAAAACACCCACAAAAATGGCTTTAAAATGTCTCGACATGTGATAAAATCATCGGGTCTGAACTGCTGACTTTGATGTGGTTCTCAATTTTTCTGCTTTCATCATCTTGCCAAGGTGTCACACCACCACCACCCGCTCCAACCTTATGAGGAGAAAATTCAGCTGATACAGGCCTACACCTTCTCCCCTTACATCCTTGTCACATTCATATGTATCATTGAAACCTTGATATGTCTCATGTAAAATGCAAAAATTTGACATATTCGTGGAGTGCAAATAAATGGCAGCCAGGGAGCATAAAATTTTCAGAACAACTTAGTTAATGAGTAACCAAATCACTCAAAAAGGTGACTTTAATCTTCTCAAAACAAGGACAGAAATGGTATTGATCATCTTATCCAACTATCAGCAGGACAGAAAACACACCCTCTGTAATTTCAAAGTGACTGACTACCACTGACATTTGTAGCTTCAGTGTAAAGATCATACATCTCTTTGGACTTCTGATAAAATGTTCACAATGTGTGATTGACAGTTTTGCATCTGGATGGACTGTGTTTCTTTAAATCTGCAGCACTGACACCACACAGTCAATGCTACTTAAGTACTTCATAGTCGAAAACACTCACAACATCAAACAGGTTTCAACATGATCTGCATCTGATGGTGTGAGGTGTGGGTTTGAAAAAAACCCGCTGCTGCGCAGGATTATCAAGGTTTGATCCTGTATGACTCTGATTTAATAATCTCTATGTCAAAATAAAACAGAAAAAGAGAAAAAAAAGAAAGGTGGAGCTCATCAGGGTTATAAAGTAAGCACCTCCCACCGTAGATGCACTCATCACCAACACATGGCTCCCACATGGCTCAAGTGAATCTTAGTGGCATTCCTCTTCCAGCTTCAAATAGCCCTGCATTCACACACTGTTGTCTTTCCCCACCTGTTAGACCACAGGCTGCTCTAATCAGCATGTTTTAGTCTGAAAAACTGGGCAGAGGTCAAATGTCATACCTTATACTTCAGCCATTCCATATGTTCTAATGTATCAATGATACATGTGTGAAATTAAATCCCTTAAAAAGCAGTTAAACCTCTTTCACACATACATAAGTAAACAGATCTGAGGTGTTTCTGGAAGAAAGTTCGAGATAAGCGTCTGGTGATAAAATGGTGATAAACGTCAGAGTCTCATGGTGTAATTCTCTTCTGCGGAAAATGGTTCATGTTTAAAGAAGCGAGCTTGTGACTACAGGGTTGCTGGTTCAAACCCCCCACCAGTAGGATTAATCTGGGAGGTGACAGTGAAGGGAACTACTCACCCCACCAGTATGTCACCACTGAGGGCCCTTGAGCAAGGCCCCTGACCCCGCCTGCTCCAGTGGAGCTGCTCAGTGGCTGCAGATGGGACTGTAGATGTCCTGTGCAGCTTCCAGGTGTGACTGTGTAACTGTGTGACCCCAAAATGCTGCACTGCTATGTCGCCTACTATGGAGCCCGCCATGGGTTACAACTCAAAACTTTTATTAGTTGATTTATTTGTTACATTTTTTATCTCAGGCAAATTGTATTCAAGAAGTGACAGTCAAGTTAGAATATGAATTTGATGGATGCTATGATGGACAAACCTGGATTAAAAAATAACAGGACTTGAGCGTTATAGAAAAGCAAGTCTGCATTATGAATTGGAGAGATGTGTGTGCCGATGGGTTTCACAGCAGACATCTTGAGGACCAACACAGGTGTGACCAACGACGGGCTTCATTCCATTAAGTGTCACAGCAAGCCAGGTCAGTGAGTGAGCAGCACAGTACCAGAGCTCTGGAACAAGCTCACCTTAGCTGAAGCAGCCATCCTTAGTGTCATTCATTTCACCTGTACTTTTCCAGCTCTGACAGCTCAAAATGTCCGTCATGAAACCCTTCAGGTCATTAGGTGAGCTTGTTCCAGGTGGCACATTTTAACCAGACATTAACGTTGTGGTGTGCATTTGGTTTATGTATGACATACTGTTGTCTTTCCTGTAGAACATTTTTAAATACAAGTTAAATGAACTAAATAGTTGCCCACCGTCTGTTTGCAATTTGCAGTTAAAAAATAAGTAGAAGAAGAAGCAGTGGTTAAAAAAAAAGTCATCTCTTCTGGTAAGTGCAATTCGGCGGTGCTCTATTTGGGACACGCTACCCTGTCAAGATTAGTACACCACACAATAAGTGTACTGCATTAAAGTATACTAATGGAAGTATGCGATTTGGAACACAGCTAGAGTCTGACATTCATTCTCAGCTGTCAGCAGATTTTTTACCTGCTATAATGGCGGTGGTATTAAAGGAAAAAGAGGATCATTTTGAGTGAGTGTGTGTGAGTTTAGCTTTTTAATTAGCAAAACTGCAAACAGCTGTGCCGGATGCAAGCTGCTGTTTCAAAATGGTTGGTGTCACCTCATTATATTCATGCTTAAAAGTCAAGACGTGAAAAGTTCTTTAGCAGTTTGTAAATAATTTTATTGGTGGATTTATACTTCCGGAATTTACTTTTTCTATCACTTATTTATAAATGAGTGTTTTTCAGCGGGACTGTCATTAACCAAATATGATACTATTTGATTTTTCTCATTAAAGATAATGTTGATTCTATTGGTAGTTGAGCAGAGCAGGTGTGTGTGTGGTCTGTTTTACATACATATCTTTAATAAGAAGTGCGAGCTTGAGTTCAGAAGATGTGGCAGGTCTTACAAATTCCTTTTCCTTAAGCATCCGTTCAAGGTCTTCTCTCAGGCTTTTCTGCTATTTGAACACCTCAGTCTACAGTTGCATTTAAAAAGAAAATCCTTCACATGAACTGGCCCGTTTGCCATATGAGCTGTCGGTTCAAAAACAGGAGCACCCAGACAATCCTTCCATTGACCCGACCTGCTGTGTTTGCTTTAGTTTTTGTCTGCTTGATGGCCGGAGATTAGGTTGTGGACACACGACTCAGAGGTCCTGTCTGTTTCAATAGGTGTGAAGTTGGATGAGAACACAGTAGCCAGTGTAAACTCCTGCTTTTCAGTTGAGACGATCATTGTCGCCTGCCGTTTCTTGCAAGTCACCAGCATTTCTGGAATGCAGTGCAATTGCAAAAGTGACTCACTTCCTTAGAAATGATTCTTGTCTTTTTCCCTCGGTTGCTCATCATTTTTATTTGACATTGCAGTACAGCAGAAGAATGGACTTTAAAATGTGCTTTATGGCTCATAAACTATTCTTCACGTTTTATTTCACTGAACAGTTTAGGGGCATTCACAAGGACAAACGTTGCCTACATTTTGAAAAATTATCTCTGGATCCTTAGAAGTGCGAACTTTTAACCATTTTATTGACATCCCTGCTTTGCAAAAAGTCACTCATCACTCTCTGTCTTCCTTTTTGTTGAAAAGGAAAAAAAAGAGAAACTGCAATAAACTGACTTTACTTTATTAGATCAACAAAAAGCGTATTATCAAAACACATACTCAGTGCCAGAAACAGCAGTGTTACAGACGTGTGACGGTCTTATAGTGTATGATGCATCGCTGAATATTTAGCTCCACAACTGTGTGTTAAGTGGTTAAAATTTGTACAACTGTAAACATGTACAGCAGTAAAATGCAACAGAGGTTACACATCAGTTCAGCAGTAACATTAATCCCAAAACATCATATATCCATAATGAGTGATTTTACTTTGATACTTTAAGTACATTTGCTGATAGTACTTTGATACTTTTACTTGAGGGAGAGACTTAATTTTTCTGTTGATTCTGGCGCCCTCTGTCAGACAAGAACGGTATGAGCACCATCGCCTCCTGTCAGAAAGATCTTGATCTAACTCGAGAGAGCTTCTATCTTGGAAGTGAGTAAAAGAAAGCCACAGCATATTTTTTGTAACAGCTTTTCTTTTTAAAACATCTGTTAGCAGGATACATCTTAATGAGATACTGCATATTTGCAGCTGTAGTGACTGTAATATGACGGCCATGAATCAAAGTAAACTTCGTTTTAGTAACATTATTGTTCATACTCAGAATGTATTCCAGCAGCGAACCGATTCGTCTGCTCAGTCAAAGTCATTTTAATAAGCTAAAGCTTAAATTATCAACATTCTTTGGTAATGTGTTTTAAAAATAATAAGCTGACAGCAAGATATGGCTCAGTAGCAAAACAACATAAAAACAGATGTTATAAGCCAGTTGTTATGGTGCCATCCGAAAATACAGTACAAGTATCAGTACAGAATAACAGCTTATCTTCTCGCTGATGATGTATTTTTTCATGTAAATCACCCAGAGGTGTCAGTACTAAATTGAGTCTGTTTCGTAACCAGTTAATAGTTCTTTGTACGGTTAAATAAGATTTTGAAAGCAGGAGTGAAGGATCTAAATACTTGCACCACCGGAGTCAAAATCAACTCCCTTGACTGAACATGTTACCAAATACAAGGAATTTGACTCACAGTGGATGTGAAAGACACAGTCACAGTGAGTCAGCACTAGGGTTTAAGACAGTTAGTACAGATTCTTTTTGGACCGCTCAGTTCTTGCCTCAGTCCCGCTTTTTTCCGGTTATACCAGTTAAAGATTCATGTAGTCATGTCTTCACTTGATTTTAGAGGCAGTAAATAACAGAGGACTGTTTCCATACCAACAAGTGTGGAAAGCTTCACCAAGTTGCTTGTGTGACTGTTGTAAGGCTGAAGCAAAGCAAATTACACAGCTAATAGACTCTGCAGTCTTCCTAACTTATGTGGGTTTTTGTGAGAACAAAAGCACAAACTGTTCGGACAGAGGATCTGTTCTATACGTAGGGATGACATCAGATGGTCTTATTTTTAAATCCAAGCTCTTTTCCATTCAATGGAGGGCGTGTCAAAGAGCCAGAGGCTTTGGGTTGCATGGTTCCAGGTTTATATTACTCCCAGCGTGGGTCACATCAACAGGAACCGCAGCATATATATTCCAAAACCAAATCGTAATCAAGGTCAACCGCTGTGCCATTTAGGATATTTTCGAGCATTCAAGTAAAGCCAAAAATAACAGGCCTGTTCTCTCACACAGCAGAAAGGAGCCATGGAAATGTTATGCCAGCCCACACACTGGTGGTGTGTTGTTTGCCTGAGACAGGAGGAAGTCTGTGTGTTGAAGTGGCTGAGAAAGGCTCAAGCTATCTGGGATTTTTGGACAAAGTGCCTCTTTTGCAAACAAGTGAACTCCCCTTGAGATTTTGGCTGCTTTGCCCCTAAAAGCACCCTTTCAAAATCTGGGTTTTGTTCACAATGTGGCCTGTTCAGGTTTAAGCTTATAAGGACCAATTCATAGTTTTCAGCATTACAGAGCTGTAATATAAAAGTTTTTCCTTCAATGAAGTTGTGTGGGAAACAAATGCTATTTCCTGCTTGGATACAGAATGTTTTTGAGTGTTAAATTCTTCCGACAATTCAGTCAAGTGTCGAAACTTTAGTTTGCACTATTAAAGGTTGTGAATAAATTGGCCCATGTGGTCCTCCTGAAGTCTCGGAGCAAAGAATCGCCTGATTTTTATAGATGGAGGTCGGATATCCTTGTTCCGACTTTCTACAAGGCGTTGGGCCGAGGGGTAGGGATGGGACAATTATTGTTTTTATTGTTAATTGGGATAAAAACAGTCACAAAAATTTTAAATGTGGTGAATTTCAATTAATCGCATGCTCGTCATTATTGTGAATTAAAGTGTCTGATGAATAGCCTAATGTATTTTTCTCTGTTCATGCTAGTGAATAGTGTATAATCCACCCTGCAAGGTAAGTGGGACTTTATAGAGCAGAGTAGACTTTCTCATACAGTATTTTTTTTTTAAATCTGCTTTATTTATGCAGGGATACTTAATTTATCATCACCTTATTTTTTTCTTTTTTAGTCAGGATGTGTCCCCTATGAACACAATTCAATAAAAGTTGTAAAGTGCTTACAGTATGTTTTATTTCCATTCTCTTTGTCCATTTCTTAATATCACTATATACATATATTTTTTAGAAGTTTTTTCACATTTTTTAAAAAGATTTTTTAAATGAGATTTTTTAGATTATCGCAATAATGTTGTGTATCACAATTATTTTGCCACAACATTATTGCGATTAATTTTCTAATCATCCCACCCCTACTGAGAGGAAAAATTTAATTCATTTTATAATGCTACAGACACTCTCACTGAGTCAGTATTGAATGTTGATGGGTGAAATGGGTGTCTCTCTTACCTCAACCATTATCTGAAAAACATGCATGACGTATCAGGTGACAGGAAAACAGCTGTGCTTCCCTCTTGACGCCCGCCAAATTAATTCAAAACAAGCGGGCTGGATTCAATGTGAAGGGAGGAGTGTCATTGTTTGAAAATGTTTGCCGTGCAAGCTATTCAAGATGAGGCTGGGTGTGAAAAAGCGTAATTTACCCAGAGGACGACAATTACGGCACTGCACGCAGCTAAAGATTATCAAACTAGGTGGGGCTATTTGAGAAGCCGATCAACTGAGCGCCCAAGTCCCATCAACCTGACAGACCACAAGAATTGTTTGTCTTCTTAATAAACCGAAAGTATTCTGTACGCTTGTAGTGAAGTATATAAGTGCAACAGTGAGCGTGTTATTGACAGAGCAGTGAAGTCAGCCCAGAGCTTGTTTGTGTTTCTCAGAGAACAGCAAATACTGTAAAGCCTGTAAGACAACAATCAAATGTGAGGGCTCAGGGAAAGAAAAGGCTTGTCTGACAAAGACCAAGGTTCATTCAGTGACCTGGAACTTTATTCTTTATCCAGTGGAACCAGTTCAACCTTTCTCCTGCGTTAAACCACGCGTTGGCCTCTCTTTTAAGAAGTATAGATGGCACATTACACGTGAGGCGTAGCTATTATATGCATGACCTACTCTAACACAATATTTACTATTTTCACTGTGACTGGATATACATGAACGTAACGTGACAGGAGATTAAAAACAACAAATGTATTCACTGTCAAATTCTCATGAGCTCTGAGTGACATTCTAAGTGCATTTAGTGAATAAATGTCAGTTTTTGGTGACTCAGCGGAAGCTTTTGTTCGCAAAGCTCCTGCTTCATGACTTGGCGCAGAATACCTGTACAACGGGGGGGTGTTGATGAGACACGTTCCTTCAGTTTGCTGTCACCTCTTCATTGTTAAGGTAATGCTGTGAGCGTAGGAGCATAACACTGATATCTTTGTCCCTCTATAATAGCTTAACTTGGTCACTGAATGCAAACCAGCAAAACTAGAGACAATAGAGCTGCTTTTCCCTCTCTTTCACACACATAGTCAGAAGGCATGTGCACGCACACGTACCAGCTCCTCACCTCCGAAACAACAAACAGCTTTCTATGTAAGAGTCTCATGCTTTTTTTTTATGCAATTCACTATCCTTTCTGCACCAAGTCTGGGTTGCAAAGGCAGCAAAGCTCATTCTTCATCTCCTGACAAAGAAGCTGCAGTGTCATTACTACTTAACACTATTTGGAAATATGTTTTATGTTACATTACTGAAGCCATCTGGTCTTTAAAATGCATCAATGTGTCCACACACGTTGGGACAGTTGAGTTCCACCCATACCCACACACTCGCATAGGCAGACAGAAAACAAACCAGGATGAATACGAATCTTGAGCCACAGGGGTGGATAAAGTCATGGGTGGAACTAGTTCAATTTCCCAAGAGGGAAAACTCCCTGTAAGTTCAGAGAGGATAATGTGCTATTTGCATGTAGCCATCTGGTGAGAGTCATGGAATTTAATAATGTGTTGGATACTGATGAGAAGGAATCATCCGTCTGATCATACTGATACAATATGTTCAAGACTGCTTTATACATTTTAAACTTTTAGCAGCTGTGTTTGTACCTAACCCTAACCAAACCTCTGCCATGTCAACCTTACCAGACCAAACTTTACAATGCTATACACTGCAGCACGGTCAGATCTTCAACACATTGATTGTTTTCCAGCACTAAATGCTTTGAAAGGCAAAGACAGATTAACTTATGTCCATTTATTGACAGGGAAAATAAATTTAAAAAACTCCTCCATGACCAAAGAAGCAGTTCGAAATGGTGCATAGTTTAATTCAGAGGACTTGTTGTTTTTTCAGGTATCCAGTGAAAATGGGCACTCCCTCTCTTATATGAAAGAATTTTAATTGTCACTGTTACTTAATATGCTAACAAAGGGACAGTTTACACGGCACAAGTTTTCTCATGAAACAAAACACTTTTCTTGCGGTTTGGCCGTCCTTTTACATGACAACGGTTTGCTGCTGGGACCCCAGAAACCTCAAACATATGAAACCAGGTTCCAGAGTGAAATCTTTTGAAACCGCAGCCTTCTTTCTGGTTTAACTGGCAAGCAGAGTGCCTTTGAACACAGTGACTATGCTGATGCTAATGCTAATGCTAGCACAAGTCAATGCATTCCGCTCTAGCCAGTACCAAACTCTGCTTATACGCTCTGCAGTGCACCAAAAAAAAAAAGGTTAAATATGATAACAGTCTATTGTGGTGAATTTAAGTGTTAGTACCATAATTTTGAAAGTTAGTCTATGGCTGAATTTCTTTAATTTGTGGCTGCTTAGGGCGTAGCAACAACAGGAAGTAAACAAATTCAGCAGCTCTGACTACTGGCCTGGCATGCACACTACAGCACTTTCGGTTGTTAATATAAACACGGAAATATTCTAAAGGGGCAAAGGAAAGACGTCACGTTTTAGTAGAGCTCTGTGTAAATGTGGCCTAAAGGTACCTGAGAAGATTGAAATGGAGGGGGTGTAGGACACACTCATCCTTTGCCCAGTTGCCTCGTACTGTGTTTAAACACAATCAGTCTTTGTCAGGTGACGTAAGCGGCAGTGCATTTTGGGTCCAAGCGCCATTTTGGGTGTACAACGACGTAAAAACACAACGCAAAGCGTTTTACTTACTAACAACCCTACTGAAAACCTCACGGGAGCTGAAAACTATACCTGCATTATATGAAACTCTATAGTTTGACATGAACAGATGAACAGTAGAACATCACACCATTAAAACTGCACAATGGTCGTAGTTTTATTTATTTATTATTTATTCTTCTTCACTCATTTTAACATGAGATGATTTCTGTATCATAACAATGCAACATGCATGACTCTTTTACGTTCATGTTCAACAATAAACAAAAGAAATGAACCGCAATCTTGTTTCGAGGCTGGTAAGAAGTTTGTTATGACTTTTAATTAAGACAATCTAACATTAATTATCAAGCCACTGGGGGGCAAATGGCAAACAAGTTTCGGATGCGTGCACAGATAGAGAACAACTTCCAGTTCACTTTACTTTATATTCAAAGATCCATTATTTGCTGTTGTTTTCCATGCTCACCTTGCTCCTCTTTAAAGTTACCTGTGACCTGACAGATAATTTCCATTAACAAAGCTCCACCTGGTGTGTGATATGTGCTGCATGTGATTACATTTAAAAGCAAATACCCAATTAAAAAAGCAAGAAAAAGAAAAAGAAAAGTTCCAACAGAGTTTAACAATCGCAGCAAACTTCTGATGATGAAGGACTGTGAAGAAATGTAAGCAGATCCTGCACCCAGCCATCGGTTGAAGTGTTCTCGAGCTTCAAGAGATTTATAGTTTCTAAACTGTTCACAGGTAAAACGTTACACATTTATACCGGAAACAAGAAAGTTGGTGTTATCCAGGGACAAAGTTGGACAGAGCGATGTGGCGTCTGCTTTTCAGCTGTTTGCTCATATGGATCCATGTTATTAATAGAGGGCAACTTAGCTAAACATCGATCCCTGACATCCTTGTTG
>JAQLOL010000005.1:22828274-22844906 GCA_029783665.1 Naso thynnoides | reverse complement strand
TGCTCATATGGATCCATGTTATTAATAGAGGGCAACTTAGCTAAACATCGATCCCTGACATCCTTGTTGAGTTTGTCCCGGTGTGGCTTATTTTGTTACTCCTTGGTGATCTTGATAACTCAAAACAACTTCACAAAACCGCTTCTTCTGCAAGAGAGAGCAGCTGCTGTCTGTTGTTTATCTCCGCTGTACAACAAAAATGGCGTGCCAACAAAAACAGACATGTGACTGACAAAGACCAATAGTCCCCTTTCCCCTCGCTGGCCTGCACTCACATCCACGTCCACCTCCAGCCTAATGGGGCCAGAACATGGTGACGTCTTCACTGAGCGGAGCTGCCTGATTAATAGAGTGAGCCCCGTAATTTTAAATATTGCACTGCATTTTTTCTTTACCTTGTCCCGACATTGCTTAGTCGTTCGGTGGAATCTACGATCAAGAAGATAGTAATAGATTTTTTCAAATGTCTTTATCCATTTAACTTTGTATGCTTTTGTCTGCACACCTCAGGCAAACCCTCAGCATTACGTACCAGTGCTTGTGCACAAGCAACTGTATCGTGCCGAAGCCCACCTCTTTCAACCGTGCCAGGGCCGAGAAAGCATACTTGGGCACAGTACAAAGCATTCACACTAGTCAAAAGCACTGAACTTTGGGGTTCAAACGTGCACGAGTACAGTATGGATTGTCTAATGTGAGTGCGTCTTTACCCAGCCAAAAAAATCCCACAGAGTTTTGAGTTATTTCCTTGGAGGACAAGGTATTAACTTGTGAAATGCTGTCCATGACAAGTTGTTTAGGCTTTCTTCTCAGCATGAAAGCAGCATGTTAGTGTGTCTGACCTTTGCAAAGGGAAAGCTATAGGTGTTTATTTGCATATAAAGTGGGGAAGTGAGATCTGATCACAAGTGGTCACTCCGGACACACATGGGGAGGCATTGTCATGCCATGTGTGAACTGACGTACTTAGAGCTGTCCCTGCATGTTAACACCAGGCATGTATGGCCATCTGAGCTCAGCTGCATCGTTGTCTTTCATGTTTTGGTCCTTGAGCCAAACTATCAGACTCATCCTCGTTTGGTAGCCAGAAGTGACATAAGAAGGAAAATTGCAGGATTGCTCTGACGTAAGTCAAACCTGTTAAACCAACAATTAAACCTTAAAGAGAAAATCCACCACTGTTCAAGTGGCTGTCTAGTCAGTGTTGATGGTATTGTAGCCGACTGATGCAATGAATCCCTCAGTTGATACTGTATTGAGAGAGAAAGCCGAGTTTCTCGAGTTGTCCTACTTACACAGCTGTTCTTGCAGTGTCCACATGTACCATAATGCATTGTGTATACGAGCCCTCCTAAGGTCGTGGTGGCAGAGTAGTGTAGAAAGCACAGTGATAGCACAGGCAAGAGTGGCAGAGCTTATGTCAGTGTTCTTTATCCAAAAGTTGTAAAATAATCACTTGGTAGTTGTTATATTCTGACCCACCATGTGTTGTGGAAATCACATCACATTATAACCGAGCACATGCAAGAAACGGTTAGCCGGAGCTAACCACTACCGACAGCTCAACCTGTGTGCCCGGGGATAAAGCTGTAAAATGATCAGTCAGCTGCTGTTATATTGGGTTGTGATTGAGATTCTGACCAAACATGCATCGTGGAAAGAGACATTTGGACGTTTTCGCTGAAAATAACACTGCATTATCACTGAGTAATGTTAGATGCAGTACAACCGGAGGCCTGGAGGTAAAGCGCTAACAGAGCTATGGCTGAGCCGGAGAAAGTGACTCAAGCCACAGCCACAGCTTGAAATGAATCGCTGGCCTACAGATAGACAAATAGCTAATAATTTTCAACAACATGTTGAATAATCACGTAGATGGTGTTATATTATGTTGTGATATTAGCTTTTTACATCAGTACTGAGGCTGCTGAGTCTCAGGTTGACACAACACAGATTGATAAAAAGACTCCTACTGAAGGCACCTGTTATTCCCTACGTGTAGACATCACAAAAAAGGTTGTTATCCATCACATCAAAACATTTCTTTTAATTTAGTATTGCATGGTTTTCATTAAAGAGGGGGTTTCGGTCTGCTGAAGCCTATAAAAAAAAAAAGATGGCGTTAGCGCCTGGAGTGTGAAGAGAGAGGCGAGGGGTAGAGAGCATGTGGTTCTTCTGAGTGACAGTGATGTCACTGGCTCTCGGAAGAGCAAGAGCTTTTGAAGCTGCCCCCCAGAGACACAGAGGATATTGAAAAAAAGTATTGTCAAGTTTCATATTTTATACCAAATTCAGCTAGATAGAGATAAAGTTGAAATTCCCTTTAAAGCTGTCCACATCAGAGTATCAAGAATGAACAAAAGGTTACCCTACATGTTAACACTCCTCTACACTTGATTAAAGTTTGCCACAGTTTCTTATGTATTGATTACTAGATGGCTGGCTGTGGTTGGGTTTTGTGTTGTTTTTGAATACCGTTTGGACTCTGCACAGGCACCTCACTGATATCTTTGAGCAGGAGACAGGTACTACTGATGTACAAAATTTTTAAAATCACATTTAGAGAGGCTATATGGTTTTGACCACAGCTAATCTGACCTAATTGAACTTCAATTGTAAAGCTACTTATTGAGAAAAATGTAGAGATGCCGGGTTCAATGCCCAATTGCGATAGGCTGAAGGAAATTTTCAAAATCATTATCGTTTTATTATCATTATATAAATCATTATCAAACAATGCTGAATCACTTGAGAATTTAAAAAAGGTTCTGACGTAAGAGGAAATTTCTCATGAATGACTTCTGTAAAAATGCTGACTCGACAGATACATTTCATCACACAATGGGTTCGCAGCATGCTACACATGCTTTAAAGAAACCTTTGCTCTGCAGACGCTTCCCAATGAAGAGTCACATTACTCTAGCTTATATGATCACACAGATTAGGTCAGTTTTCTTCCCAATATGTGTTTGGCTTTGTTCATACCAATCAGAAGATGCCGTGAAAACGCTGTTTCTCTAGTCATTTTAATATGGACAGTTTATTAGGCTGTGGCGCAGGAAGTTCTAAAAGAAAACAGAAAAACACAATCCGACATCATGCTATGATGGCCCATCAGCTGATCAGAGCTGAACAGACCTGCTGTAAAGGAGTACAAAGACACTCACAATATTTGATCTGATCTGGAGCTTTCTTTACTTTGATTTTTATTTCTCTCGCCTTCAAACTACTTCTACTTCACAAAGTAATCTTAAACCGTGATTTTCTAAAACAAGCTTTTCTTGAGCTTTTCCATTTCCTAAGGAGTAGAAACAATAAAGAATAAACTTTCAGGCTTGTATTCTCTTTGGGCTTGCATTTCAAATTTGAGAACTTTTGAAAAGTTTTACCTCAGGCCATCAAGAAAACGACCATTAACTCGCATATGCATTTTTAAAGGGCCCTCATTCAGGCGTTCACCTTCAGGATTTAAATCTCAATGAGATAAATGCACTTGCATAGGCTCGCTCGTTTGCACTCAATTCTCTTCTTTCAATGTGTGAAGGAGCAATGGGGTGATAATGGGAGGAATCAAGACACATTACTGTGAATTTGAACCTTGCCCAAATTCCCCAATCCCTGCTGTACGCTGAACTGATCATTCTGAGGAATCCAGTCCGACATTGTTGGATCAGTAACCGCTCTTATCCTCCCACAGTTAGTAACACTGTGCCCACACGGATGACAAATGGGGTGTAAGTTTAAAAACAAGCGTAGTGGCAAGTCTGCAACTAACAGCTGTGGTGACGGTAGAGAGTATGTTTGACCAAAAGGAGAATATGTCTCATGTCCCATCCAAACCACATATCAGCCAGAGTTTCCCGAAATCCAACTTTGACTAAGTGCATAAATTTTGGTGTTACATGAAGCTGTGAGACCCAAAAACCTCGCTTTTCATGACATCACCGCTCAAACATGAGAGGGCAGGGCCTGATGGAATAAACACATGTCCCGGACAAGAACCATGTCCAAGTTATCCACACAAGTGCAAGGACATACCACTCCTCATCCAAACTCATGTTTGGTAACACTATACCTTGAGTATGCCATCAGATACTTGGATTGAAAACAAAAACAAGGAAAATCATCTGGAAATGTGTGAGAAAATTAATAGATGAAAGATTCACAAGATGCGCAAATGATTCATAAACAAGACTTCCAGATGAAATTATATTTATGGATTTAAATGAAAGATGGATGACCTTAAAAAGCACTCTGAAGTGATACTGAAGCCCCAGCCTTCATAAAGCACTGTCATGACTCTTAAATCATCTTTTCCTCTGCAGTCTCTTACTGCTCCTTTGATAGATTATCTCATTTTCCTGTCACCCCGAGGAGAGGTGCTGTACATGCTGAATCAATGGTGATCTTAGCAGTTTTTCTCAGCCCATAATTCCTCTCTGTCCAACTTTACTTGGAGCCTCGGCAATATGGCTGCCAAGTCTATTAAGCATTTATGCCTCTTTGGCGCAGTCATGCTGATATCACCAGTGTCGCTGTTTATGACAAAAAGACTGAGAGGTGTAATAGTCGGAATGAAGGACAATTACTTTTTGAGCTGACTTTTGTGTGACACTCACTCCTTCAACAAGTGGTAATAAGATGAAATTTGTAACAGAAAAAGAACTCTGTAAAGAAATAAAACATCAGGCAGGCCCATTTTTTTGACAAGGCATAAGATTGGATGTCACTGGAAGTGGAAAGAGGCAAGCAAGCTTGGGTGAGTACAGAGTTGCAAAACCTCTGAACCAGATGCATACAGCTGGAGAGTGAAGTTACACATGGAGTGTGTTAAGGGAAAGAGTACACACACAAACACAGATATCTGTCGGAGTGAGTGTATGGGAGTCAGTGTGCTCATTGGATTTGTTATAACTGGTTTAAAAAAAAACAAACATGTCCCTAAATGACTTAAAATAACGATCCTTTATTAAATGATCTGAGTACTGTAAAGCAAATAAAAATAGTTCCTAATGAACCACAAAAAGCTACTGATTTCAGAAGTTTCAGAAAAGGCTTAAAAAACATGAACGAAGTGTCTTGAACGTCAACTTTACTCAGACATTGTAAATTCAAGGAAAAACATCACAAATACAACTTTTTGTAGGTTTTTACACAGCAATGGGGGAAAGACTCTCCCAACCAGAGATGTGTCGTAAGCGGCAGAGTTGGGGGGGTGCAGGGGCAGGACACAAAAGCCATCCTCAAAAACCACATTTCACACACATTTCCTGTGCCTTGAAGTGTTGCTTCTCTCAGTTCGTAAAGGGACTGCTTTGCTCTCCAGTCAAATGCATGTTCGCTCTGAGGCAAAAAAAGCCTCAAAGACAGTTTCTTTTGAGTTGTGTGAAACTCTGCTGTCATTTGGATTGATGTAACACTGTAAGGATCTACCACTAAAGACCAAAGACAGATCCAAACTCATTCAGTTTCAGGTTTTTCAGATTGAGTTATTTTACTCTTTACCATGTCATTGTGGTATGGAGTTCAAACTAAACAAAAGCAAAAACAAAAAAACCACGGTACAGTGATGAACAACCAGGGTGGATTCACATCATAACAAGTTATTTAAAGAGAGGCAAAACATTATTCAAAAATGAGCCTAGTTTACATATTATCTTTGGTTTATCTGTCTTAAATATCAGAATAAGTTTAGACATAGATGGCTGAATTAAAGTGTTTTTGGCAAATATTTCCTCCTGTTGTCAACAATATTTGTATTTTTACATTCAAACAAAATATTCATCCCCCGGCTAATTATCATTACATAAAGTACAAAATCATTTATTCTCCTCCGGACCTTTATGTCTTCCTGTTATTTTAGATATTCTGTTATTAGAGACTCAAAAATTACTGATATCTTGGAAATACTTCCTGTTTTCAAGTAAATACTTTTCAAATTTGAACTCTCTTTCAGTTGACAAAACAAGTCACATGATGGCATACTACGGAGTTCACAATGCAATTTCTGTAAAAATTGATCTGTTAATCTCTGCTCAGTTACCCATGTGTGCAATGGAAACAGACCAGAACACAGCTGTGAATAAATCATGACATATAGACATAAAAATCATATCAAGGCGAACCAATAAGGAGGTTTTAATGGTCCCCAAATTAATATATGAAAAAAAGAAAAATCACATATTTCACCAAGTTGCATGCATGACTTTCCATCATTTGAGGTTTGATGGCATTTATTATATTTGGCCATCTTCTGCAGCGATTTAATGGCGTCCTGTTGGGGTTAGAAAACAAGAACCCAAAAGCAACACACCAACTCAGGAGGTATAAGAAACAAAAATGAGCTTTAATGTAACACTAAAAAAACAAACAAACAAAACCAAACAAAAAAAATGAATGTTACAAAACAGCAGACAAAGAGGGAAGCAATAAAAGCTGAAGAAAAAACAAAAACTAGGAACAAACTGATGAAGCTGCTGAAAAAGAGGCAGGAAAACCGAAGACCCAATCTTACAAGAGAATACACAGCACATGGGAACAGACAAAGACAAACTGACAACTGAGGGAGAAAGAAACACAGACCTTAAATACACCAAGGGCAAAAACAAAGAGGGACACGTCAAACTCATAAGCAATTAGCAAAGGTGTGACAGCAGTGTAGACAGGAGGGGGAACAACATGAGACAAAAAAGGAAAATTTATATTTTCTTTGATTTGTTAATACTTCCACTAGAACCTGGCAAATGCAAACAAGTGTTTCTAGTCAACATTAGAACATGGTTCATTAACTCAAAAATCATTTAATCATGACACAGTTCGTTAAAATGCAGTTCAACTAATGATTGCCAGTCTACCAATGCTTTTCATGTAAGCTAAAATGGTGATAATTTATATTTTCCTGGTCTTTGCAGAACAAAGCTTGACTTTGACATTAACAAACAGTTAAACACAAACACAAACCACCTGTGTGACTGAGAGGACACACAGAAGCTGTTCAGGACGCTAACCCGGCACAGATAATCATCTCTGGATCCCGCCATCACTCACCCAGCCCCCGATACACTCACCACCACCATCTGCTACGGGGGTAGGGCTGTCTGTTTCCATGGTAACTCTGTACCCCTCCTCCCTATAGACACTGAGGTTTCTTTTGTGTGTCCCACGTGCAGGCTCTTCCAACTGTACCCCATCCATGCAACTGAGGGGTGCTGGTGTTGACTGCATGACAGAAACAAGGGGTTCCGTAATAGGATCTGTTCCCATAGACGGATTACAGTCCATTATGGTACATTGAGACAAAGAGAGTGTCACAGATGAGGTGTTTTAGTAAATTACAGCGCCGCAAAAACAAGTGTATAGATGTTGAAAATAAAGGAGCCTCACTGAAGAGAACCTCAATCCCCCCCTCAATCCCCCTCCCCCATGCAAAACAAGGTGACCTTGCAAATTTAGCCCACCCACCCCCTTTTTACTCCTTGCCTAGTCACCCTGTCACCCTTCTTCTGATGAGTGCCCCAAAAGAGGAGTGATAGGCAGGAATAGGAAGGAAGAGCAAGCAGTAAAGCAGCAAGGAAGGAGCAGTAAACCAGACAGAAAAATTCAGCAGGGACTGCAAAGACGGTTCCCTCCCACCTCAGAGCCCCTGTTAGAAAATGCAGAGAATGACAACTACAACGAAAAAAACAGCCTAACTTTATCGATGGCACATTATCTTGACTTTCATGGTACCAATTGTTAATTGAATAGAAATACATTTATCACATTTTGCTGTGAAATGAAGCTGCTCACTCAGAGTCTAAATTGTAAACTTTCTCTGGTAAATACAGTGTACAAATATAAACCGACGACTATCGTGTTTCTAACACATCATAAATGTCAGACTTACAGTTGCTCATCTGTGCCAGGGTTTAAAAAATACAGACTATTTTCTTGCACAAGCAATTTGTGGTCATAGTAATTACATCGACTAGCCTTGGCATGCATGGCAGAAACACCTCTCATACATATGGGACTGTAGGCGTGAAATGCAGCACCTCAGTATATAAAATGTTAACCATTTTAAGCTGGTAAACATCATTTATTGTCCACACTGTTTTATTCTTTTGAGATAAAGTAAGTTGAGGGATCACGTGGTCCTAAACTGGTCTCTGTCAATAACAGAAAGTCCACTCCTTCTGTCTCTGTTTAGTTTTGATGTTCAGTTAAACTGAATCATTGTGATCTGACTCAGAACCTTATTAGGCTCTATTTGGGATTCATAAACTCCTACAACAACACACAGATGGAAAGCATTAGACTTGCTGGCAGGAAACTCAACTTCCCCTCTGTACTGTGAATTAAAAGTAACAACATGTGCTAGATTCACTTCTGAACTTAATTATTCTGTGTGCTAAGAACACTTGCCAAAAACCTTACAGGTGCAGGTAGATGTGCTACCTGAACACTGACTTTGTTGTTTTGATAAAGGGTCAGACAGATGAATGAATAAAAGGAATGGTTAAGATTAAAAATGAACTAGGATGAGTGGACAAATTAGCAATAAAGAAGTTTCATCACTGACTGTGGGCTGCACAGAAAGGAATTCCTCTCTGGCCCACAGTGAAGACATGTCTGGTCATTTTTCCAAAGTCACTCTGGGCGGTTGCCACGATAACCTTGTGTGAATGCCAATACAACAATAAAATGAGTAGCACCCTTGTGCATTTTCCTGGGTGTGTTGGCAAGGAAACTGCTTCAAGAATGCCAGTTAAAAGATTAAAACCAGCAAGAGCATGCAGCAAGCACTTCTGCCAACTCAAAGACCCCAATATGACTGCAGCTTAGGATTTGTGAGGCTATGAGCTTCCTGTGCTCTGCAAAAATGGTGTCAATACAGAGCAAAAGGGAATCCCACTGCAGTGTGTATTTGCAACATGGTGATGAATCATCTCTTGCAAAGGGTAGTTGAGGAAACAGAAGCACAGATGTCAGAGACTGAAATTGGCAGAGCAAGCCATATTTTTTCCATCCTCATGGCTCTCTCAAGCGTCTCAGCTCCTTCTGCTGACAAAGGAGCTGAACGCGACCTCTTCAAGGGGATTGTTATGGCTTAGCAGAACTTGCACAAGCAACCAGGCACAAAAGCAGTTGTAGGCTCCCTCTTTCATCAAATGTGTGTGTGTGTGTGTGCATGCGAGTGTCTGCAGCAGGAAAGCAAATATCACACAGGGATGATTCACAGTGGGTCAGGTTCCGAAGCAAACAAGAGGGCAAGGCTTGAGCAAAGCTCTTTCACCTCTTTGGAAATGTCGCAACATCATATCTGTTGAGCTGTCACCATGAAGAAAAACATGTCTGTTAGCAGAAAAGGCAGCCAAGACATACTTGCTGTGGTAAAACAGAGGCCAAAGTAGTATAGAGGAGTATAGAGTAAAGGAATAACAAATAGTTCTAGACCACATCCACACACAGATTTGGATGCATTTCTGTGTAAAATGCTTTTTGTTATTACACTCATTGTTGGGTAATCACAGGACACTTGAGCGGGCAGCTTAAAGGCAGACTGTATGTCATTTGTCAGTATTTACAACAACAACAACAAAGAGGGACATAAAAAACCAGCCCAGGGTTCAAGAAGGTAAACTGTTCATTATGTCTTCATTCTAAACGTGCATGCCAAAATCTCAGCCAGTCTGCCTACATATCAAGAATAACCGCACATACAAATTTATTCTGCGTTAGCAACAAGAGAGCAAACTTCAGCTCATAGTCTGAAGGAAGCACGAGGCTGGGCTGTTCAGTCTCCAGATTATCTTCTCTGCCATTTGGACTGTGGTTTACCAGGGCACCCCACATCGCACCCTATGAATAAAAGCATGCTTGTGGTTCACAATAGAGTGTCGCTGCTCCCTGAGAAGGGGGAAGGGCATTGCATTCCTCTACTAACCTCCTGTTTGCTGCAGATATTAAACAATAACCACTGCTTGCAATAATGTGCTTTCTCCAGCTGTGACTATTTTTAAAATAAGAAGGGACAAAGCACAGCATTTTAGTAGTTCATTCAAAACAAACAGTGCGTGAAAGAAGAGTTTATTTTGCTTTGTCTGCATTGATGTTGTTTGTAGAGGTGGGTAAGCAAGAAGACTGGCATTTCAGGAGATCTGGGCAGAACAGTGTGATCATTCAGTTTAAGTGACTACCTCAGAAGACTATTGCTGACTGGATGCCTGCAGTATTTAATCTGGGTAACAGTAGCCTACATATCTTATTAAAGTGAGTCAGGGAAGTGCAGTGTAAGCATTCTGGACTCAACAGCGCTGAAGACATCTCACCTTGATTGAGTGTAAAGCCAAAACATGGAGTCCCCCCTCCCCGTGCCAGCTTAAAAAAAAAAAGAGCAAAATAAAACTTCCTTTTCTCAGTTTAGTTCATGGACACATTTTATAACTGCAATTTGCGATCCGAGCCAACAGTTTGGCAGTGTGCGCCCATCGATGGCTAAACCAGGTTATTATCTGAGAGCATGGTTTGTAAAATACACATTAAGATACACTGAAAAGTTTATGAATGGCTTTACTTTTCTTTCTTAACCAACAACAGTGGATAACTGTGCTCGTGGATTCACAATCCAGGTGGCTAAACTGTGAGCACCAGTGGCTAAACTGAGGGTACAGATGGCTAACTGTGGATATAGACAGCTAAAACATGAGTACGGACCAGTAAATCATGAGTACAGATGGCTAAAACGAGGGTATGGATGGCGATACATGGATACTGATGGCTTAACCGTGGGTACAAATGGCTAAACCGTGGTTATGGACAGCTAAAACATGAGTATGGATGGCTAAATTGTGAAAACTTATGGCTAAACTGTGGGTACAGATGGCCAAACTGTGGGTACGGATTGCTAAAACAAGGGTATGGATGGCTAAACTATGGATAGGGATAGCTTAAGTGTGTTTATGTACGGTTACAATAGAGGACAGACGGCTAAAACAAGAGTACTGACGGCTACAACAAGGGTATGAGTGGCTAAATTGTGGATACGGGTGACTATGGATACTAACGGTTAAACCATGGTACAGATGGCCAAACAATGGATATGGATGGCTTAAGTGTGTTTACGTATAGCTAAAACGTGAGTATAGATGGCAAAAACAAGAGCACGAATGGCTTAAATGAGGGTATGGATGGCTAAACTGTGAGCAGGGATTGAAACCAAGAGCACAAATGTACACTGAACTCATATTGTAGCTCACACTATGGAGGGCTCCATAAAAATACAATACTGCGAATGGTAGGTTTTTTTTGTTTTTAAAAAATAAGAACAGCTATGTGTATACTGCTGAGTTAAAAAAAGACTAAATATTCCCTTGGAGATTTGAGACACTCCTGCCCCAGACCCCTTCCAAAGCCCTTCTGTGAGACAAACATAAAAAGACGGTTAACTCTACTTTGTTATCAACACGGTGAAGTGTGGGATGGGGTCCAGCTTTGAGGAGTTGCTCGAGGTTGAGGGAACAGTGTGACATGCAGGAAGGGGCCTCATGATGGCAACAACTTCCGAATATCTGTATCAGCAGGTAGGGGTGAACTCTATCGGAAGGCTGTCTGTTATTCCAGAAAGCCAGCAGGGAAAAAAGTTCGCCGGCTGCCTGAAAGACCACACAAACTCTTGTCTGAGTGTTGTTATCTTCATCCAGCCTACCGCACCAGGCAGTGAAGGCAGATGACACATCTGCAGGTTCTAACATGAAGCAGCTTTGTTCTGTCCGTGACAGGAAAAAATACTTTGCTTGAACGTTGTTTATCTCAAGCACTTTTTTGTATTCCAAGAAAAAAACTTTATTTTTTCACACGAGGATGTGATTATTCTCTTCTTTTGAAAAATGTGGGGCCACAGATTTCAGTGTGCTCAAATTATTTCGAGCCTGTGAATCCAGGGTAAAGTCGTAACGGGAAAAAAACGAAGCAAGGATTGCATCAGGAATGCTGGCAGTTGATCGTTTTCCTCCACTCTGCGCAGACAGGGGGTGGGGAGCCCGGCTAAAACTGGGAGGAGAAAGAGGGGGGGATTTGGGAATGTATTCTTTGTCCCCGCAGTAAGCTACAGCACACAAGCGGAGAATAGCGCCTCGCTGGCAGGGAAATCTTGATTGCTTGAGGTTAGAGCGGGAGGGCTTTCTTTTAATCAAGAGAAAACGACGGAAAAGCTCTTAGAAATAGCGAGAACTTCGAGGAGCCGTCGGTCTAACGAAGAGGACCAAAACCCGCAACTGAAGGTAAAGTACCACACAAATGAACAACAATAACGCAGCATCACCTCACTGCTTTTTTTTTTTTTTTTTTGCTTTTGCTAACAATGGTGCGTTAATGGCTCAAGAAACAGCTTTAACTTCTGTTACAGAGGAGCGACGACTTGTTTGGGGCTGCACATGTAATCCCTGTGTTTTTTCTTAAAGAACCGGGTCTGCCTTTGACGGTAAATGCCGCTAAATTGAACGTTATTGTTGAAGGCTAACTTAAGTTTTCGCGCACAGACTGGCAGCTGGCACCGCTAATTAAAGCAATTAATCGGAAGCGTTAAGTGGACCTATTTGTAACCCAGGATGTATTAGCTCAAATGTAGTGTCACTCGCGCTACGTGCTTTGATAAATCTGCTGCAGTGCGGGTATTTTTTAATAAATTTATCAGGCATCTTGACTGTGTCGACTAGAGTTGGTGATGGAGGAACGCGCATGCATCGTGCCCTGTCCCCCCCCCCCCTCGTGTACAAAACCATAGCCTATCCTCCGGGGAGGGGGGGGGGGGTCTGTGTTTTTACAAGTTTTACAAGTCGACAAGTTTGTAAGTTTTGTAAACACTAGTTAGGCTCCCTTTGAACAAACAAGGTGGCGCAACTGTTCGTCCGTTCGCGTAATTAACCGCTTGGATTTGCGGTTGTGGGAGCGTGCGTAGCGCTGTGGTGACGTCGCCCCGTAAAGGCACGAGGAGGATAGTTTTCCTGTTGCTCCGCGTGCGACGTGGACTGACGTGAAATTGGCCGTCCTCTACTTTAAATGTAGTCGAGTGTTTCATGAAGACGCTCGTGTTTTTTTTTTCCACAAACGCGCCGTCGGGGTGAACGGCCTGCCCTCTTGTTTCCTGCGTCCGCACATATTTTGCGCCAGCCGCAGCGTTAACCCGTGTAACGTTGGCCAGTTTTTGTGAATCATGATGACACCATAGGCGGATGAGTGAATTCGTTCCCATGTTTCATCCCCGCGGGTCGGTGGGAATAGCTCGTCATTTTCTCTAGTACTCGGGTTGTGCTCGCCCCTTTCCTCCCCGGGCTCAGGTCATCTTAGCTTTGGGGCTCTGGGGTGAAGGAGGGAGAACTAAAACCGAACCTCCCAGATGTGAGCCACAAAAGCCCCTCTGTTCTGCAGAAGTCGGTCACTGTTGAAACCCAGCTGCTTTGCTTTGCCTTTGGAGACAGACTGTTTTTGAAGGGCCAAAGATGTAGGACCACAGGCTGCCTCAATAAGTAGGACATGAAATTGAGATGAAAATAAATGTAGTTTTAGAGAGCTGGGAGTGTCTATTTAGGAACGTTAGCCTTTTTTTTAAAAGTCTTTCCAATCAAAACTAGAGAAGAGACCATCATTTATTTGAAAATACAAAACCTTTAAGATGTTACCATTGAATAAGCTCACCGAATTTAAGTTTCAGAGATATTTTGTTGCAGGTGTCTTAACGGGATGGTGCAAAAAAAAAACCCAAAACGTTGATAGTAGTATGTTAAGATTTTTCAAGACCAAATTTTAGAGGTCCTTAAGAACTGAACAGTAAATAAATCAAACAATTGATGAATTCTCGAGGTAGTAGGTACCTTGTGCTATCTTATGCTGCTAGCAAGAAAGACAGAATAGTAGCACATAGTATTGCTGCCAGTCTTTAAACCTAATGACACAAGATTTTGGTTACGAGTAACAAAAAAAAAAGTGTCTGATAGTGTCTGTATGCAAGGGGTCAGACATGCCTTCACTACAAGATACAGCAGTTTTTTTTTTGTGGATGTGGTTGGTAGCTGTGACAGTAGCTTGTGGCCAGCCGTTAACCTAGATAACAAGCTGCAATGTGTGCTGTCAACTTGCATTCCCCGCATGTCTGTCAGCATGGCAGAAGAGCAGTGTAGCTCGTATTTTTACGATACAGATGCCACTCCAGTTGAAAAACACAACTGAACACCATGTTAGCTTACATTCTTTGATTTCCCCTGTACAGTCCCTGAGTTGTTGCTCGATATTACTCTGCAATTTCAGTTGGAAACCAAATACTTTCACAAAGGAGAGGTATCTGTCAGTTATTGTGATTAAAAAAATCTGTCACAATGTTGTTCGGGTGTATTTGCATGACGCAGGCAGCGCTGTAGAATGCAGGTTAATTGGAGGCAGTTATAGGCAAACATCATAAAACATAGGCAATCTATGAAGGAAACTTGAGCATGCAGTGAGTTGAAGACACCCTTGTGCTACTGCAGTCTTATCTCTCTCCCTATCTCTGTGTTTGTTTATTTTACATGTAAACATACAGATTACAAGTAGAATGTCAACACTTTATTACCATAGACTAAAAATCAATGATCTCTTCAAAGATTCTGATAAAGCAGCCACTCGATCAATCCTGAAAGTGAGTTCTCAATTAAATTAACTAGAGCCAAACTCAGCTGGAACATTGAATTGTGCCCCAAACAGTCAGCCCTCCGTGCCATTGTCTGTGGTCTGACTGCACCCATCATCAATGTGCTGTAAAAGTAAAGAAGAAATACCCTAACTTGTTTCTTTAAAACAATCACAGCTGTCTTGATGGCCACTAACCTCAGGATGCAGGGACAGTGGTCTTGCAAAATAGTAACATGCAGGTAGCAGAAGTGGAGGAGAGGGATGACTGAAATAGTTGCCTCATACGAGGCTTACAGGTTGCTGAGCCACACTACTAGAATATATAATTTTGTTGCCTGTGAGTGACTGAAGAAATTTGGACAGATAACCTGTGCCATTGCACACTTCTACAGTTGCCCTCGATCTGTTTTGTTTAGAAGATAAAACTTTATTAGTTTAGGTTTTACATTTTTATCTTTTCTGGGGGCACTACATGATAAAGAGATTTTACCCCCAATAAATAAAGAAATAAAGAAATAAAGAAATAAAAATTAGGTGAAACAAATTAAAAAGGACCGGAAATTTGTTGGGATAAATTTGGCCCCACCTTACTCCCACGGCCGGCTCGCCCCCTTAAAACACCGCAACACATAAGAATTTTTAAGAATCTTAATTTCGCAGCTTGTCTAACACCACATTCTTCTCAGTCTTCCAGCGATCAGATTTTGTTTTTCTAACAGCTACATTAAATCTCACTGGTTTCTTTATGCTAGTGACTCCGCTGCCTCAGTTGGGTGGTAAGCTAGCAGGCAAGCCTGCAGATTTGTCGTTGTTGAAGAGTAGCCTAAGACCACAGCCTTATTTTTGTTCATCCACGTTCGTCAACTTTGCCATCCATGGTGAAGACCCCAAAATACTTCCACAAGCTGCTCCTCAGATGTTTTGGTGTCATGATTGTTCGCTCAGGACAGCTCTGCTTGCTATTTTCCTCCATATCTGGAGGATATATTTTGAATAAAAAGTGACAGCCCTTTTAAAGATAGTACAGCACTCCTGCTAGAGATGTATTGTTAAGAACAAGTATCCAAAAATTCTTGATGTCACCATGGCCTCTTGATATCTTTTAGTAAGGTGGCATCCTGTGAGAGTTTTACTTGAGGGAAAATCCACTTTTCAAGACTTCCTCTGTAGCACACTTAGGATTGCTTCTAACTCTGTATGAGCTGCGCAAAAATAAAATTTGAACAGACCTTAAAGCAAATGGCAGCCTGCACCTCGTGTAATTTAAAGGACCATTCAGTGAATTTAAATATTGAAACTCTAAAGGTGATTGATGAAACGATAGCCAATATTTTCCGAGTCACTGTAAACACTTGGTAGCTCACATTGTAGTTTACGCACTATGTACCAGCCTGGTAGTTTGTAGAAGCAAGTAATTACTCTGCAGAAGTTTATGATGAGGTTGGTCACAGATGTTGTGAAACCACATGTTTGGCCAATATTAGTCAGATTATTAAACCACATCTACTAGGAGTATACTGTTAAGTGAAATAGGCTATCATATGCAGTTAAGGCTTACTGTGGCATTTAACTTGTAGTGGACAGCCCCAAGTAAATCAGAACAGCTGATCATATCTTAAAATAGTGTCAATAATCAAACAACATAAAGCAAAAGGATGAACATAGTTCAATCTGTTAAATTGTTGAAAATGTTTTGTAATCCTAGTTAATAGAATTGTTCAGATATCGGTACCAGCAATGGGAAATTCCTTCCATACCACCAAAAATGCTGGTATCGGTACCAGCGAGTACCAGTCTGTGCACTGATCTGATATCATGTGAATTATTAGCTGCTGTAGGGTACCCAGCGACGTCCCAGTCAGTTTAGTTTAGAGTAAGGAATTAGATTTCCATAGATTTTAATTTTTAAGTTACTGTTGCTGTACTGTTTTATAGTGTTTTAATTTTTTGTAAAAATTTTACTTTATTGTGATTACCCCTTACATTTTA
>JAQLOL010000005.1:22778958-22793290 GCA_029783665.1 Naso thynnoides | reverse complement strand
TGCAGTTTTGTTATCCAGATTTCTTGTGCTATGTTTTTCAGGTGACCCTGTACCACTGGGATCTCCCTGCAGCTCTTCAAAAAGTGGGAGGCTGGGAAAATGAGACCATTGTTGCAAGATTCAGGGATTATGCTGATGTTATGTTCAGCAGACTTGGACACAAAGTAAAGTTCTGGCTCACCCTAAATGAACCCTACATTGTTGCTCTTCTTGGCTATGGATATGGCAACTTTGCTCTAGGTGATGGCACAAACTTCTATCTATATTGGTCAAATTTTATTTTTTACAAAATGAAGATATAATATCTCTCTTTTAAAAAATCAGCACTGTCTATCATACATTTTTGGGTGCACAAACTGCAAAGACAAAGAGCCATCAAGAACATTTTGGAAGCTGCTGAAAAGGCTTCCCATTGACTCTGGATTAAGAGGGGTGATGCATGGCATAGGCACAACCTGGACACAAGCCGGGACCTGATCACCCCCCACAGGGTCACAAATCTAAGGGTGTCTAAAACACCTGATGACCCCAGGTCTATCACTGGTGATGTGTCCAGGTTGCATCGCAAGGTGTATCATAGTATTAAAGAAAAAAAATTAAAATTGTTATGTGAGCTGAAACTTCATAAATACACTACAGTTTTTCGAGTTTTTATGGTTACTTTAGAAAGTGTATGGAAAATGATTATTATTATTTTTTAGAAAATCATTTTAAATTACAATAAAAAGTATTCAAAAACTGTACACATTGTGATGATAAACAGAAACAATATTAAATAATGCCAACATTGTTTTAGGCGTCAAGGACAAGCAGTATGTTGCAACTCACCACCTGATCAAGGCCCATGCTGAGGCCTGGCACCTCTACAACGACAAGTACCGACACAGGCAGGGTGGCATCATTTCCATTACCATTAATTGTGACTGGCCAGAGCCAAGGAACCCATATAAGCAGCAGGACATTGATGCAACCAGGCGCCATGTGCAGGTAGACAAATAAATAATTCTTACACTCTGTACTTGCTTTATTGTCACCTTTACAGTTTACCAGACAACTTGGGTTCCATGCATCAGGAAAGTTCAGGCACATTAGAGCTCAAAAAAGCATGTAAAACGGAGATTTTATTTCTGTTATGCATTTCTATATTACCCCACACATCTGTTACCAAGCACGTTAACTGATATTAACCATATAAAAAATAATTCATTCTGCAGTTCTTTCTGGGCTGGTATGCCCATCCCATCTTCATTGGTGACTACCCTGAAATAATGAAAATAAACATCCGTGAAAGAAGCCTTGCAGCAGGTCTCACTGAATCACGGTAATGAAATATTGTTTTTACCATCAAGAGTAATATATTAATATATACAATATAATGATGCAGAAGGACATTTTCTATACACTTGGTGTTCTGTTATGCATTCTGGTATGATTTGTTTTAATATTGCAAAACTAACTACTTCAAATCTGCAATTTGAGTGACAGATGAATATTGTAGCACATCTTTAATGGTTACAGCAAAATCTTGGATTTGGATTCTCCTCTCTTATATAAGTCTTCCAGAATTCACTCCTGAGGAAGTCGAGAGGATTAAAGTAACCCATGACTTCTTTGGTTTGAACCATTACACCTCAGTTCTTGCATTCCATATTGATATCGTGGGAACTCCTCTGGCTTATGAAACAGACAGGTACATTTGAATAAATAAATGATAATTTTTAAAAAATACACCTTCATAACATAGGCTGTGGGCTTTTTTAACCATACTTTGGGAGAGGGTGACACAAGAGGAGATTTAAACCATGTCATTTTACATGTCAGTTTGCTCACCTGTTTTGAAAATAAATAAATAAGTAAATAAGATTGCAATACATAAGGGACATATTTTAAGGATTACGAGCTTATGTCTTATCCGATATCCAGGGCTGCTGCAACTATGCCTGACCGCAGCTGGATTGAAACCGGCTCATCTTGGTTAAGATTGTACCCACTTGGATTTAGGAGACTCCTCAATTTTATCAAGGAAGAGTATGGAGACCCTCCCATTTACATCACAGAGAATGGGGTCTCGGAACATGGACCGGTGGACTTAAATGACCCCCACAGAACATACTGCTATACAAACTACATTAACCAGGCCCTGAAAGGTAACACAGCAAATCAAACTAAAGTATTTGGCATATTTTGGTACAGTTGTTTGCACTACTAAAATTGAGAAAAGGTTATTTTTGTTTGACTGTCCTTAAATGTACAGGTCAATAAGAGAGTAATTTAATATCATTAGCAAATGAACACTAAAAGATCATCCTACAGTAGGATTAACGTCTTTGAAGACACACATACATGTTAAAGACTGTTTTTGCTGATCTTTCAGCCCAAGTTCTTGATGGAGTTGATGTGAGAGGCTACACAGCGTGGTCATTAATGGACAACTTTGAGTGGGCCTCTGGCTACTCCGAACGCTTTGGACTTTTCTATGTGAACTTCTCAGACCCCAACCTTCCTCGCATCCCAAAGAACTCAGTTTCTGACTTCACAGCCATTGTCAGATGCAATGGTTTCCCAGACCCAGCCCTCGGGCCACATGAATGTTTGAACCCTGACCCTGGAGGTAATGTAATGCTATGTACAGATTCCACAACAAAGTCATCATTGTACAATTTAGGATGAAATACTTTCTGTAGATTTTCAGTCTAGATGTTATAGAAACTAACTTGCGTAACCATGCAGATTACAAACTCGGAAAGCAATTTTTTAAACAAATCTGATATGAATAACAATCAGGGTTAACAGGAATCAATAATTACATATTTCCTTGTCCTCCTTCTCTCTTTCAACAGCTACAAGTGCCCCTGATAGGCCCACACCAGAGAATCCTGCGCAAACTGCTGCTCCGCCTTCCTTGAGTCTGGTGGACTTCTTGGGTCTGGAGCTTTCGCCTGAGGATGCTGAAGTTGGTCTTTATGTCACCTTTGCGTTACTTCTTGTTAGTGTACTTGGTGTCATCACTATTGTATACTTGCTTGTTAAAATAAAACGCAAGCTGAAGAGAGTTTCAAAGGAAAATGTTAAAGTGGAGAAAATGTGAAGAAAGTTTTGGAGGGAAAGGAAATCAATTTAACAATTTTTTTGGGCTGTTTATTTATGCGCCAAATGAATAAAACTCACCATCCCCCATTTAACAACAGTTCATAGGTACAGCAGGTACTATGTTGTTAAAGATTTAAAGGCGGGTATACAGAGAGGGTTTTTTTCCCCAAAAAAATAGGAAATGTAACTTATTAACACACTTAAAGAAGTTATTATTTTAAGATATAAAAAACGTAGGGTTAGGGTTAGTGTGTGTATGTGTAAATAAATTGAGATTTTTTTAAATGTAATTAAACAATTTGAGCTGTAAAATGTTTACTCTAACCATTTCTGTGCCTTCACATCTTACTAAACTAAATAAATCACTAAATGTTGTGTGCTAGTTGGTTTTTAATGTAACGCTGTGATCTTTGCTACTGAAGTGATTATTTTTAGAAATAAAGACCACCTGTGACATTTGCAAAAGTCTGTGTCACTGTCAATGAATGGCCTCTGGATGGCGCCACTTACTCATTTTTAAAGTGGACATTGATTGTGTGCTGCTGTTGTACAAAATGTGGCAGTTGTACATTAATACTGAGCTGAAGTAAAAACTAAGGCTGAATAGGGCTATGAATTTAGGATAGAAAATAAAAATAAATACATTAGGGATTGTACTTTTTCGCTGACGATGCACTGCCTGCACACTGACTACAAGCAACACAGTCTACTATATTTTTATACATTTGCTCTTTTACTGTTTTGATCAAAGGAACTGCAGTTGAGGAACCTGATGTAGATAAAGCAATTAATTTGGTGCTTATTGACCCCTGGAAAAAAAAATCCTAATGCTTGAAGAACTTTCCAACTGGACAAATAAAATGCTTTATTTATTCATCTCATAGCTTTCAGATGCATCATCAGTCTCTAACTATTGGGCAGTCAGTGTGCCTGAATGTCTTGTCTTGCTTGAGTGCACCACAATAGAAGGGAAGAAAAATGTCTCCCACTATCATCCTATATGATCTTGGGATTTGAACCATCCATTCGTAGGACACCATTCCACATCTCATGCTTTAACTGCCACTGTCACACCAAAGACCCCTGGCAAGAAAACCATCACCACTCACAGGAGACAGTTAGACATACCCTTGCATGTTTCTCCCACTCAGTAACATGATCCAAACAAACAGCTCTTCCCTGACACCGGACTTGCAGGGCAAATACGCATCTTCTCTGCACTCCTGCTAGGACACCTACGTCTGGTCTCCAGGGTGACACGCCTTCTCAACAGGATGTGCACATTAATGAACGGTGGGTGTCTGTTCTGCATGCTCTCCCCTGCTTGCTCAAGGGGTCTGTTCAATATCTGAAACCCTCGAGTCTGTCAGGATGGGGCATGAGTCAGACTGGAGGAAAACATATTCGCTCATAGTTTCTTGAAATGTTTTTTCAGCTTCATTAACTTGCATGAAAGTTTGATGACTTGCACATGTTTGAGTCTCTGCCAATCTAAGGGCAATACTCACTCATATAAAATACCGTAAAGAGTGAGGAAGTGTAAGTGTTAGAAAAAATTTAAATAATTGCATAAAGCATGCAGAGCATCAACTTCAATTCAGTAATGCAATCCTTAAAACCTAGTGTCGGCAGCAGCATTTACTTCACAGTTTGTGTGTGTGTGTTAACTTAAGCATAAATACATGTCAGTACAACCATAACAATAGTCTGAAAATGTAGAATATCCCATATCAGACAATGTGTTGCAACACAGTCTGAAAATAAAGGCAGAAACGTGACAGGAAAAAAAATTGCAAAAAGGAACATCTCTGATACTTTTCATTGATTTATACAGTGAATAATGAGGTGCTCTCATTGTTAAAATATAGAATCAACAATTATGTGGAAAATATATATTATGTGTGGCACAAAATAAAAAGCTAATGTCTATTTGAATTAAAATCACAAAAGCCTTAAAATCTTAGTCTAACGCATCACAATAATTTAGTAAATGTACCAATAATATGCGGAGAGACAACATGTCGTTACGTTTTGCTTCAGCGCCTTCAATTTATACCCAAGTATGTTCCTTGATGTGAGTTATTTTCCCTGATTTCTGATTATATTTATGGATGTAAACTCGGGTACACTCATGGCCTCTAACCGAAAACAACTCATTTACATTGCATTTAAATTTCATCACAATAGACATCATATTATGCCTCCGGCCCCTCAAGACACTTGTTCCTCATCTGTGTCCATGACAACCTACTATGCACAAACAAACAAACATAAGCAATATACCACACACCTGCTGCTCAGCACAGCCTCTCTGTGCTGCATGTGGCATCGGCACAAAGATGAGATTTGATGTTCCGCTTTTAATCAAATGCTTGCTGGGCGGCACTCTCCCCTTTGTGTCATGGAGGCAGAGTGATGGTGATTGCAAACTGCTGCACGCCATCCTCGCTCCCTAGTAGGCCCTCTGCTTTATGGGCGCAAGATGGAACATTTACTCTCATCACCAGTTTTAAAAAGCAAAGAAAATAGTTAGAACTTTGCTTTCTAGTGTGAGTTTATTATCACCACACATCTTGGCTGTGTCTTACTGCTGCTTCTATTTTATATCAAGATTGTCTCTGATATTATAATACAGTCTGATGAACAGTTATTGCTTACAATAAACTTTGCAAGTGCAAAAAAACATGATTTTTGAGAGTAAAGGGAGTGCTTTTACACAGGCTCTCCTTCCAGGAAAAAGGCTGAGATCTTCCTGGTTGAAATACTAGACCAGGAAAACATTATTGTTCAAGAATCGTGTGGGATGGGATGCTGGAATCGGAGCCTCCCAAAATGGAGGGGGAGTATTTTCATTCCAATAATAGCAATGTGATACTTCAAGAATGTTTCCAGCTGAGCCAAAGCTGCTGGAGCCAGCACCTTCTGCAACACGGAGCTAAAGGTTAAACCCGCTGTCATTCTTTTAAAGTTCAGTTAGTAAAATAAATGAATGAAATATAGTCAAATACTTTCTGCTGTACATCACACAAAATCTCTGTCGACTGCTTATAGTTTATATTTTAAATTCTGTAAATCAAAACATAAACACAGTCTGGTAGGTTTGAAGCACTACAGACTTTTACACACACGCATATACAGCTTCAAACCAACCTGTCACCGTAAGTACAACATCGATCACTGGAAGATTTCATTTGTAACAGTGAAACAAACTATTCACAAGCTATCATCTGTAAAAAATTAGAGTAATAAATGGTTGTTGGGTGTTGTTGTGTCAGCTTCCCATAGCAACCTAACACGTGGAAATCCAGGTTGGTGAACATGTTGCTGTGCGTTACTTTTATGAGTCTATTTAGAGAAGCACACACTCTTTTCCTCTCTCTCTCTCTCACACACACACACACACGGACACTTACACACACGTGTAACCACTTACTTGGTTAAAACAAAGAGTGGTAGAGGAAGTGCTGAGATCCATATTTTAAAATGACACTTCACCACAAAATTATGTTCTGCATGTCAACTTACCTAGATGTCTTGAATGTCTTTTTAAAATTTAACTTCAAGTGTTCCTCGCTGGTGAATGGGTAATTCCAAAATTGCGAGCCACTCATCTTTGCCGGCAGCCTAACTGTTTAACAATGTCCATCCAAAACTCTGAACAGCTTCAAGTGGTACAGTCCAAGTCGTCTTTATTGTGTAATATGTCCAAAACACTTTTATTCGGCCAAGAAAGCTACTGAATCCAACACATCCTGTTCAATGCTCCATGTCACAGGGTATGGTTATTCTAAATGTTGGTGTGCTCTTCTCTCTGACGTCAGCTCACAAGTTTGGGATTACTTTTAAGGGTTTTTTTGTAGGAAAAGAGGGATGAGTGATTGAAAATGGCTGATACAGAGAGAGTATAGGAGCATACAACACAATAAGGAAGACTGGGGTTATACCACATTAAGCTGTTTTGTTTTTTTTTTTGGATTCCCTCTATTTCCTTCATTTTTTCAATGTAATGATCGGCAAAGACATTATGTAAAAGTTAGATTGGTTGGACTTATGTATGTGTGCTCCAATTACCAAAAAGAAATGTGGCGTTCTTATTTAAGACAAACAAACAGGGACGTGGCCGGGAAGCGGTGCTCTCATCTCTGAGGGCGGGGCAGGGACAGGAGGGAAATTTGACAGGATGAGGGATGTAAGATCAGACAATTACCAAAATAAAACAGGAAACACATGGGAACCTGAACAACTGCAAAAACACAGGGACCTTAACAAACAGGACGTAAATAAACTAAAGAGACAAACCATGACATTCATGTAAAAGAAGGATGTAACAGTTATATTTGGTTGCACTAAAGCTCATTTTAGCTATTTTGTATTGGACAGCTATTATTGATTATTTTCTTTGTGGCTCAATTATCTGATTATTTTCTACATTGATCAATTGGTTGTTTGGTTTGTAAAAATTCTGAAGAAAGTGCAGAATGCCGAAGGACAATTACCCAGAAGCCAGAGTGACGCCTTCATCATGTTTCTTTTGTTCAAACCTTGAATTACTAGTTCAGTTTATTTTTACCACTTTGTTGCGGAACAACACGTTAGTTAGGAAGAAGTTCTCACTGACGAACAATCACCTATAAACAGCCCATAAAACAGAACTCCATTGTAAGACATCTGCCACCCAGACATGAGCTGTTTGGCTACTAAATCAGACTGAGAAAAGTTTTCACATCGACACTACTTACACCAGACCTGATGTCAAACAACAAAAGACAAGCTTTAGTATGTATAAGGAAATAAAATACACACCAGGTAGGCGGCAGGCATCACATTTTGGTTGTACAACACCTGTTGTAAAGCCGGTTAGAGACCTCTGCTGTGTTAGGAGCAACATCTCGTGATGGAAAGCCGCTAACCTTGTTTGAAATCAGCCTATGTTTTTATTGAGATCATTATCACTAATATTGCCTTTGACAGAATCAATTTCCTTGTTTGGTGCTCTGTGGTGCCATCTCGGCTAAATGTTGCATTCTTTCTTTGTGATTCCCACTTCATAGGTCCCTGCACGAAATAAAGCAGCAATGGAAACTGGAGCAGGAAATTGAAAAGTGGGGTCCTGTTGTGTTGTGGAGACCGCTGTGCCTACTGCTATTTCCTCTGAACATGCCAGTCTCGTACACTTGCCAGATGTGCGTGTGCCCTTTTGAATAGTCCTCACAGTCCTTGAGGGGAAAATTCTGGTCAGACATGTGATGCAATACATCCCCGTTTCAAAGACAAATGAATGTTTATTGTTGGGGACTGATGCGATGGTAGTATTCCATTTGGCATCCTCAGTCTGTCTTGGCTCAGTCTTCTTCTAGCCTGCTTGGCTTTAGCACTTCAAAGGACATGCGGCAGGATGGCATACAACAGCTGGCATACAGCTCAGTGTGTCTCTGTGGTTTACAGGCTGCTCACCAACGTTTACCGAATGCCAAAGTCAGTTTAGATTCTCTGCAGAGATAACACTTTATTTTCGGAGGTGAAAAGAGAAATGTATTAGTTTATTCTCCCTTTGCATCATTTTGTATTATTGAGTATGCAGAGGGAGACAAAACATGAGATTATGCTGACGGCCAAACAGGCGAGATGAGACACAAACAAGATAATATACATGACAAACTTCCAGCAGATTTAACATCTTTGTAAAATCTCAACAAAAGGAAAAAAAAAATTCCTTAAAAATACAAATTCTTATCAAAATGGAAGAAAACCTTCATGCAATCCACCAGCGGTCCCTTATGTAACAGTACTTGACATTTAAACAAGTGTATGACTCCGCATGTCTAATAAGATCATCTCAAAGTCATCGTGCGCCTCCGCTCACAGAATGGGTCGCAACAATCTGGCAGGTTGGATTGTCTGAAAGTCCTAATTAGGTCTGGCTGTCTTGTGTGCCACTGTTCTCCAGGAAACAATTAGCAACAGCCTCACCATGACAGGATGTAGTCGGCCATTCTTTTCACTCACCCTGCTGCGTAGAACCTGCGCTACTGACTCCTCACTCTGAAAAACAAACAAACAAACAAACAGTGAGGGACTTTGAGGATCATCAGGTACAAGAGCCATTTAATTAACTCTATTAGAGCTGTGCTATAAAGTTATGTACTTTTGCGATTGCTGTGTGTTTGTGTCTGCAGAGAGACGCAAAAGTTTCATAAATTGACTCGGAAATAACTAAATGATTCCACATGACATCAGCAAGCTGCACATTAAACTAACACTAAACTAATCCCAATTAATAAACCCACATATGAACATCAGCTCTTAGTAAAATTTGCAAAAGCATAACACAAATATTAAGTTGCAATGTGGCAGCAAAAAATCCACCTCAGACTAAGATTGGATGTAGCTGAAAGCTGAGCAACTAATGAATTATCTACTGAAGTTTAATGTCAGTGCTTTTCCTGAAACAGCCTCAGCTTAAATAAAAAGATTAATTTTTTTATCTACAGGACACAGGTAACTAAAACTCACAGATAAGCAATTAAAACACTGACTGTGGATTTTCATTGACAAGTGTCAAACGAAACAATATCTACATTTAATCATTCATTAGCATTTCTTTTTGTTTTTTCTGCAGTGGTCACTCTCACACTCTCATACCATTAAAATCACAACATTTAAACTGGTAAGTTATGTCACATGTAGTCACTATAAACAAGGCAGGGTAGAGCAATCTTGGTACCAGAAAAGCCCTGGTTTCCGGTTGTCGTCTTTTGTAGTCCACATAATTAAGGGCGGACTGTTAACGGTGTGTAAAATGGTACTACTTGTGAAAAGACCCACTGGTAGATGTGGTCTCTCAACTCCAACTCCATTCTCGCGTCAGACTGTAAACATTTGGACTGTAAACAGCGAGCGGCACGCGGAGAAGGAAGTCGGAAACAGAAATTGGCCTTCTCCAAAGGAAGCCCAAGAACAACGGGGTTTGCCCCCAGAGGCTGTATCACTGTCTGCCGGCAGTCAGACGGCAAATGCAGCCGATGGGTTCCGAGATTCTGTCACATCCATCTCTCTCTCTCTCTCTGCCTGTTTCTTTGGGTCTTTCACTGTGCAACTAAGACAAAAATGTAAAGCATGAAAAGTGGAAAAAGTGAAACTGAATTTCACAGAGTTTTTATTTTAGTTCTGCCAATTCATCCAAATGAGTCACTGCCTGACTCATATGCCATTCACTGCCTCCACTGTAGCACGAGTGAGACAGAGTCAAATGCAGTCAAACTGAATAGATGCAACAGACAGGAAGTGTTTTCATTGTTTTTATGTAACCGAAACCAGGATTGTTCCTTAAACTCCACTAAGGTGTTTTATTAGCTTTAATCTTGTGGGACACTGGTGTCATTGCTCTGCTGTATAGTGTGGAAGTCACTTTCTGGATTTTTTTTATTTTATTTTTTTAAGTGAGTGGTCATAACCCAGGCAGCAGTTCTGTTTCCTCAAAACAGTCCACCACTGTATTCAGCACAGCAAGTTTAGACATATTTGAGGTGAGATAAGGTCTTCTCAGAGGGAACATCCTCTGTTCTGCTGGGGGTCACTTCTAGATATTTAAACGTAAGAACACTGGATGGAAACGCAGAGACTGAATGATCATGAAATTTTGTGCACATATTCATAGTCATCAGAGGATGAATCCAACTTACTTCTTTGATTCCATGTTTTTCTTGTAGCCCCAAGATGGGGGTTAGGCTTTTGGCTTTAGTAAATTGGACTGACAAATTTTAGAAGCATTGCAATAGTGTGTTAGAGACACAACCACAACCCCTTCAAGCTGGAGTAGACAGGTTTTTTTTGTGTCACTGGATAAAAAGTTCCTTTGAGCATTTTGTAATTCAGATGGTCTGAAAGTACACTAGACTTCTGCATCTCTCCTTGGCTCTGTATTCAGGCTTTTGATATGATGGACACTTTTTGGCCAATCACAGGTCATTTTAGAGAGCATGTGCTCCTATTGGCTGCACTACAAAACTTCGATGCAATGGTGGATAACCTAGGAGACAGAGTTGTTCTTCTGGCATTAGTAACAACGGCAAACACAGCAAAGAGAGAGAAAAGGGACAACTGACGTATTTAGAGGATCATCTCAAAGAGTGAGTGACAACAAATGAAATAAAGCGCGAGTCAGGTGAAAGGCAGAGCTACGGAGCAAAAACAGGGAGGGGATTGAGCAGCAGTGTTGTTTACTTATGCCGAGGTCAAACTACCAGATATTTTTGTCCATTAAAATATCCACAATGTCAGATTAGGCAATTAAAGAGTCATAAATTCTTGCTGTATTGTCACCGAGAGACATGACAGACTACACGTTGGTCCCTGACCAATCATTTTCTACAGCTCATGACATGTGTGACATCACCAACAATGAGCCACTCACCACTGACTACTACTACTACTGACAAGCCGTCATGGGAGGTAAACAAAAAAATCAAACGTGCTAGTCTTTCTGTCAGGAGGTTGTGAAGAGTCCTAGATTGGTTATCGCATTATGACACACTACGCGAGATGAAACAATCTATTGTTGCGCCCAAACCTCATCGATCATTTGCAAACCTATCCTATCCTATCCTATCCTATGCCCTACATCTTCCTGGTTGGGCTTGATATCGTGTAGTCTGACCTCATCATTAGGAGTCTCATGCTACAGCTAGCTTCATTTCCCGACTTTCCTATCTTGCTATTCTGTCCAGCTCCACCATCAGGTTTGTTTTGTTTTTTTTCATTATTCAAGTTCATGTCAAAATACCTGCAAAACCAATAAGATTCCTACCAGCCTCCACTATGCATTATGTTTACCCTTAAAATGGACAATTAGCTAATGTTAGCATGCTAACACATAAGCAAAGTAAAATGTTTCGGTTTGTTCAGCCTCACAGAGCTGTCTTGTTTTTTGTGGCTGTGAATAAGAAACATTGAGATGCTGTGTTGCACTATGAGCAGCAACAATTCAAACATTCTGAGACACGTGTGCAATTGGAGAATGTTTTACAGTAATGTCAGAGAATGTTGGGAAAATAGCTTTGCTTTGAATACCACTTTTCTGTTTAATTGCTTTTCCTGATCTAAAAAGTACAATCAAAATGTTTCACAGGGCTCTATATTAACAGTTGTGTCAGGGAACAAAGGGAATACATGAGTTTAAACTTCACTGGGGAACATAGTACTTAGAGGCAAAACACATACACTTTCTCTGGCAAACTGTTGACTGGTTAAATTCTCTGTAGGTGTTCACTGTTTGGTAGACTCAAGTCAGCCTCTAAACACTTCGCTTAACTGGACACTGATGACAAGCCCCCAGCTTTTGTTGCTGAACTGGGTGGAGATAATTACAGAGTTTAAAAAAACCTTTGCATTGCAGAACCAATCCTAAGTCTGAAGGGTTGTTCTTCATATTGGGGGCCGGTGACTTGCTGAAGTCTTGTGCTTGTAAACACTGTCGGACCAGCAACACAAGTACTATGGATGGTTCAGTCGCGGTCACCAAAGAAAACTCCCTCAAAGTTTGTTGATGTTTGTCGCATGTACGGTGAAACGTTTTCATCGGTTAAAAACAAACAATCTTTTATTAGGACATGATTCATGCGCCCGTCCAGACAACACATTGGCTTTGGGAGACATTACAGGACGAGTTTCACTGGGAGACAAACCACCCGAAGTGGTATGTGGGAGCTGTCGCACGCTTTTGTGACATTATGGATGTGGCAAAGCTGATGTGGAGTGAATTGGAAATAATAATCTAATAATAATCTAACATTACTCTGGGCATCCATTTTAATGTTTGAAAAAGTTCTCTCCATGTTACAAAATGATTTGCTATATCTCTAGTCCGTTTCCCTACACAGGGGAAAAGGCGGAGCACACTATTTCCGGGAAGGCGTCTCCTTTTCAAAAATGTAAGGGATGTTGCTTTGTTAGCAGCCGTTCTCGCCACTGTCCCAGCCACTGCCTTGCATTTTGATGTCCCCAGATGATGGCAGATTTCTCCGATTGTCTGGCATTGTAAGACTAACTGTTTGCCTCCTCTTGTGTACTAAGAGGAGTACAGCATGGTTTATAGAGAGGGTAACAGATTCTTTAGTCCTACAAATTTACATCTGTAGAAACTGATGTTTGACCACTGTAATTAATCAGACCCCCACTGCTGGTTAGTTCCCATTAGAAACCGGTTTACATACAATAATTTGGTGGTGCCAGTGCATTTTATTTTAGACTTAATTACAGGGTTCCTGCATTGAGCTTGTGTCTCATGTGTGTTTAGAGGAGGAGCCTAAGAAATGCTAGTAATTGTGTAAAAAGGAGCCTATGTGTACTAGGAGTCCAGAGAGGAGGATTTAGCGACATCTAGTGGTGATTGCAGTTTGCACGTGACTTAATTGCTCCCCGCTCACCCTCCCCCTCAAAGTATGCAAGAGAACCAATGGTGGAAAATAAACTTGCAAAAAACATGAAAGGCTCTCTAGAGCTAGTGTTTGATTGTCCATTCTGTGCCCCTGTAGGAACATGGTGGATTCCACTGATGAGGACCTGCTATAGATAAAAATAGCTCATTAATGAAAACACAACAATGCTTATTTCCAGGTAAATTATACACCAATTAAACATACTAAAAAGTTTTAGCTACAGCTTTAATTAGAGAACATATGTGTTTGCCTGAAAATGATAACTGGCTTGAGCGGTCAAGTGTTTTGAATGCAGTTTACTGGAGCTGTAATGTATTGTTTGAAGCTGCAAAGCTTCATTTATAACATCGACTACCAAGCTTTGAGGCTTTGAATGTAAATAGATGATGTTTGGTGCAGCCTCACAGTACAAAAACGAAAGGCAACGTTACAAACAAATGCTGGGAAATTAGTGTAAACTCTAACTGGAATATTTGAGAAATCTCATACTGCTTGAGCAATAATGCAGTTGTTCTCCTTTTTTAACTGCAATTGCAAAATTTGCAAAACTCAGTTAAAATGTGTGTTGAAAATATTCCCTAGTACCTTTGTTATTTAATTTTAGCACCATTAAATTTATGTGGTGCAACTGTACTTCCTATACTAAACAAGCCAGCAACAAAACCTGCACAATGTGACTCTTTATCCAGTGGGTTTAAGTGCACAGCCGCAGTTATGTAATAGATGATAATCCGCTGTTACCATAGTAATTCTGCTTACAACTGGCATGGAGATTGCACTGTGGTGAAAATCAGAATCAAAGAGCT
>JAQLOL010000005.1:22764001-22774459 GCA_029783665.1 Naso thynnoides | reverse complement strand
TGAAGTCTTGTGCTTGTGAATATTGTCCAACCAGCAACACGAGTACTATGGGATGGCTCAGTCGTGGTCACCAAAGAAAACTCCCTCAAAGTTTGTTGATGCAGCATTTGTGGCGAAACATTTCCATCTGTCTAAAACAAACATAATCTTTTATTAGGACATGATTCATCTGCCCGGCTATATATATATATCTGACTATACATTGGCTTTAGAGGACATTCCAAAGTAACACTGGGAGCTGGACTACCCACAGAGGGAACGTTATGCAGGAGCTGTCGCACACTTTTGCGATATTATGGGGCAAAGCTTGCGTGGAGTGATCAAACAATCTTACGTTGCTCTGGGCATCCGATTTAATGTTTGAAAAAGTTCTCTCCGTGTTACAAAGTGACTAGCTATATCTCTAGTCTACTTCCCTACAGAGGAGAAACGGAGGAGTGCACTATTTCTCCTATTCAAAAACATAGGGGGCATTGCTTTGTTAGCAGTGGTGTTTGCTGCCGTCCCAGCAACTGCCTTGCATTTTGACATCCCCAGACAATCAGTAGGCAGAGATCTCCGATTGTCTGGTATCGCGAGACTAGTTAATATGAGTGGCAAAGTGAATTATTCAATTTGAACCATCTAAAACTGTTTTCAGAAACATTTGCCCCTCACTTAACCATGCAGCCACTGAGTCAACAGGCAAGTGACGACTTGGAGAAAATCTGTTTCGCTCCAGAGTTTTACCAGAGAAACTCACTGTGGCTGTATTACATGGCAATAAAAAAATGCTATTATGTGCTACTACGTGACTCATTTAGGTTTATGTTGGTGTCACTTTGCTGAATTAAAACAAAATGTCATGTTATACAGCTTAGCCGCAGGGTCTCTACAGAGGACAACATGCAAGTTTGTCATATTATTCGGGTTCTCTTTTGTGTTCAGTTCCAGTGAGCTAACGGTTCCAATAAAAGTCTCATTTTCTGTCAGACAGGTGTCACCTGTGCTGACAACACTGACACGACGCTTGTCAGCACAGGTGAGAAAAATTCTCTCTTTCCACATTTCCTTGTTATTCCATTCTGAAAAAACAGTCACTTTGTCAAACGCTGCCAATTTGACACTTACTTCATAAAATACTTAAAATCTTTCCCCGAGGTATTTCTTATAGGATTGTTAGTTTCCTTTCAGACTTTCTACAGCTACTTTTAAACTCAATGCACCTGTGTTGCCAAATGCAAAGAATCTTTATTAGTTCCTTATCTGGAACACACATTGTTTACAGCATCACGTTTGTTCTCTGTAAACAGAACTGGGGAAAAAAAGGCATCAAATACTGTCAGCCAAAGGGATTAGTTATCTGTGGACAGATCTGTACTTTGTACTGTTTTTAACTGGGAGTCATGAGTAAAACATGTTTTCCGGGTACTGTGATACATTTTGTTACATTCTGCACTTCTCCATTTGAATTCACTATTAAACACACAGGAGACAAGCTTCAGTGTTAGTGGCAGCGGTTTGTGGCAAAGCAGTTCTGTGAGAAAAGCACCTGCAGGCAACAAATTGGCTCTTGAATTATCCGATCACCATTTCTCCTTTTGCAACTTTGCAACAAAACCAAAATGTCTCACTCATTATTTTGGAAGTTACTTGCAAAACATGATAAGTAGCTAGGCCTCCTCTGATACCCCTCGTTTTACCATAGCCCAACTCAGAAATTTGACAGTAGTGGTTCTACTGGTATGTTGTGTATTGAACCTGACTGTCTGGATCAGTATTTGTGTGGAAATGCTCTGGCACAACATTCATTCACTTCTTATTTTGCTCATTATACGTGTTATAGCTCACAAAAATACCATATGGACATGTTATAAGGCTAAAAACGTGATTTTTGTTGGAGGGATTCTTTAAATTGCCATTAAAAAAAACAACATTTAATGTAGTAAAACAGGAATTTTCGTGATTATCTGTTATCAACCACTGCTTTACATAGTGTATCAGAGGCATCACCTTCAGTTCATTAAATTGCTGCTTCCATTTGAAGACAGCAGGAGAGATATGTTGATAAATACAATTAGAGAAGTGTTGGACACAGTTACAGTCAAACACTGCCGTCCACTGTGTTTATATTGATTAAATTACATGCTAACGACAGACTGCCACACAACAACCACACAGACCTCTGCACGCATCAGACAGATCTGTTACAACCTGTAATTCCCTCCTGTTTGTGCAGGAGACATTGAATTACTGAAATGCCTTTTCTTTGTTGAGTCAGAGTTAGTGTCACTGTGATTGGCACATTCGTTTCTGTGCAATGAAACCACAGGACTGCATGAGAGTGTATTTATTAATCGCCACACCCTCGGAATTACACTCCACATCAGCTGAAGCTTTTGCACTTTGCACTGTTGCACATGCACGAACAAAATAGCTGATGTGTCTGGAGATGACAGCACAGTCTGTGCACTGAGGACCACCCACAAATACCACTTCATTAAAACACCAAAAGAACAGTCCCTGAGGAGATTTAAGTTTAAGGGAGACTGACTTAAACATGCTTTAAAGGACAGTTCACCCAAAAATGAAAATTCTGTCATTATCTACTCATCCTCATGCCGATGGAAGGTCTGGTGAAGATTTTTAGCCAACAGAACACTGCTGGAGTTTCACAGGAAAAAAGGTGTTGCAGTCATGTCCCAAAACAGTTTTAATGAATGGTGACCAGAAATCAAACTTTAAAAAACAAAACAAAACAGCAAAAAAACAAAAATAATTTCATAAAATGTCTCCAAAGTGAAGCCATGACATGCCAAGTTATTTTAAAAAACCATCACCATGATTTTAGCCTCACTGTTCACTGTAGCTCCGGGGACGGGAGCCACATTGACATGCACAGGCGTGCACACAGCGTTTTTTAAAACAACTTTGCATTTTAAGACTTCAGCACACTTGGATTACTTTGGATGAGCAGTATAGAGGCATTTTATGGATTTATTATGTTTCATATTTATTTTGCATTTTTGAATCCTTGTCCGCATTCACTACAATTGTTTGGGAAACTCCACCAGTGTTTTGTGGACTAAAAAAAAATTCACCCTGCCTTTCATCGGCATGAAGGTGAGTAGATAATGACTGAATTTAATTTTTGTGTGAACTATTCCTGTAAGTGTTGCCTGAAGGCCAGTTGTTCTACATGATACAACCAAAGCCCAGAACAATGTGGCCCACGCACCATAACAACAACATTTAGAGTAAATAAATATGTACTCATTCCATTTAGAACCAATCAATAAAATACCTGTCAGTCAAAACAGTAGAGGTGGAAATCACATAGAAACTCATGATACACTGCATGAAATAAAAATGGCTTTAGCGAAACAGTGACTCTGCAATACTGATACTTTGCAAGACAATGATCTATGATACATCATAATGTTTGTGCAATTGAAGAAGAAAAATTCCCCTAAAATGCATAAAGGAGGAATGATATATTTATTACCTGCAGTGTGATGCCAGTTTTTTAAAAAATCGTTGGAACTAAGATGAGAAAATAAACAAAAAAGTGCAGAATTTTTGCTTAGTGGCACTTAAAGTCCCCATGAGGCACTTTTATGAAGTAGTCTAAATTTAATACAGGTGCCTCACATCTGTGTCTGTATCAGACCATCAGCAAGGAGATCAGAGATTACTATCATCAAAGGAGGAGGCAATTTGTTGTTGTTGTTTATAAGCGTGATTAATCCACTGTTCTCTTTTTTATCATCTATGATTGGAAGCAGATATTTTTCTTTAGATAATTGTAATATCTTGTCTTTATGTTTGAACTAGTATTGTGCAAATAAAAGGCATTTCTGTTACTCTCTTCCAATGCAAATGCTGGCCCTGGACAAGATCTCTAAGACAGTAAGCAGTACTGCTCCTGTCCACACCGACACTACAGTCAACACAACATGAAAGTTCCTCTGAGGGGCTTTAAACACACACAAACAGACTGCATCTTCTCCATGTCCACATGTGCCATCATTCCAATGTAAAGTAGCCAGAAACTGTCATGAACTAGTAACTCTGGTAAGCACAGATAGCAGGGGGCTCTGCCCGCATGTTCCCATAGAAATATCTATATTTGGTACCAAAATATCAATAGGGTAACAGACAATACATATGATATGCCTGTATTGATAGTTTGTCCCACTCCTACTATACAGACGTATTGTGGAGCCCATGGCCCATAATTGGGCTGCATCAGTCAAGTAGAATAAGAACAGCAAGCAAAGAAACACAGTACTTGATCATTTTTTTTTCATTCACTTCTCAGAGAACATTATGTTCTGTGTGGGAAAATGTGTACTTCACTGTCTGGACGAATAAAAGGCAGAAATCGTTGCAGTGTACTCCAGTGTCCTGGATGATGGACAAGAAAAATAGTCTCTAATAAAATCCCCTGTAATTGCCCGGAGTGCTTCTGGTGTATATCATACTGAATGTATGGCATCATGTATGAGCCGTCTCTGCTTCCATTAGATAAACTCTGGATGCATCCCATTTCAAACTGCCTCCGACGAGGTTCCGAGAATACTTATTATGTTGTCAGCGGTATCCTTTTAGAGGAGAGTGTGGCCGGGTTGAGTTGTCCCATCAGCTTTCTTCACTTGCTAATGTGGACAAGCCCATTTGAGTGGATACTTATTATGCTGTCAGTGTTTTCTCTATAGAACAGATCCACTGGTTTGACTTGTTCCATTTCTTTTACATGAGCCCCCACTCCAGCGAGGGTACAGTTGTTTACTTTATCCCCGTCTTAGGGTTACTTTACATGTAACAGCATCAGGTGCTCTCTGAAATTTGGCATTAATATGGTCTGGAGATTGTCCTCTGGATGTCAGGACTCATTTACCACATAAACTCATCACATTTCTTTGTCACTCAATGTATATTAAGCGTCCTCCTTTCTTCACTCCTTTGCATTCTCTCTCTCTTTGAGTGCTCTCTAGTCTAAACATCTTTTACATGAAAGATGGCTTCACAGGTTCTGCTTTGACGGTCTTCATTGTCTCCTGTTCAGGCCCCATAATCAGCTCCAGACAGCATCTTTGGATAATAAGTAGATGAGATAGTGTTTCAAGACACTCACGACTCAGTTTTCTTTATTAGCCACCTTATTAAAACTGTTTTCCCATTGAGCATTGTTTTTATTTTCAGCGATATTGTGTCCTTTTTGTTTTCAAGGCACTGCTTGTCAGTCAATGTCTTTTCTACATGTTTAAGCTGTGGAGATGTGTCACTAACCCGGTGCTGACAGGTGCTTATTAAAAGTTTGGGTAGATTGAACTTGATAATTAAAGGCTTATTCAAGTTAGCTAAGAATTACCTTGTCTTCAAGATGATTTAGTTTTAAAATCGACAGATTAAATGTATACCCTGTTAGGTGGTTAAGGACGGAAAAGTTCAACATATTGTGGGAAAATGTTAATTTATTGATATTAAGATGAAATCTTTGAGTTTCATTTTAATATATTGCATACAGTAAGGGTTGTCACAATGTCAGATTATTACTACATGATTATTCTGAAAAAATTACAATGATTATTGTCATATCTGTAGAAAGTTTAAAACAATAATACTATCAGTCAAATTTAACTTGAACTGTTTTAATGTGTGTTTTGTCTCTCTTTTGGCAAATGTAAATGTGACTGTAGGAAGTTGGAGAGGGTGTGTTACCTTAACTGTACAAAAGTACACAAAATGAACAAAAAGATTCCACAAATTTTTCACTTTTATGGGGGGATGCAATGTACCTTACAAGATCATGTGACCACTTGATCACGTCTTGCAAATCCATCTTGTCCGACTTCAAGCTATATGTTTGTGTCACAGTGGTTTGGACCAATCAGCATCCTGTGAGTAACTACCAGCAGCGTGGGCGTGGTTGAGATGAGTCGACCGATGAGAGTTCGTTTGAAAACAACATCGGCAGCGTTTGTTCAGAAAAATGGTGACATTTTCTTCAGTGAAAGAAGAGCAAAGAATGGCACTAAATAAAATTTTTTTAAGGAAAAATTGTTTTCACTCTTTTCCTGACTGGTTTCAGCAGTTCAAACTTACCAACTGCCATAGCTGTTATGCCACATTAATTGCTTTGTTGATCTGATTGGCTGAAGTTGCCAGTGATAGACAGATGACTCATCCAGTCAATAGACAGTATTTTTTTTAAAGAACCTGCCCTTTTGCAAACAGCTTCAAAGATGGTCTGTGTAACAAACAAATCTGGCGTGTCGCTGGGGGCATCGGTACAGACACGGCAGCAGCACTGGGGTCTGTGCTGTATGGGGCCTGTAATGGGCTTTCAATAGGAATGCTACAAAACAACACTTCAGTGCAACAGATTTCATTGTTTTTGTTTGTTTTTTGTCTGTGCACATCCACCTTTGTCATGGTGTCATTTTATTGAAAAAAGTCAGTAGCAAGGAAAGTGTAACAAAATTATACGCTTATCCTACATACACAAAGAAACTATGAACAAACTATTTTAATTAATTTAAAAACTATATATCACTAAATATTTTCTTACTTTCTTCGCTATTCCTGTCATATACAAATGCAATGATGTTTCCTGGGTAATGTGTGTGCTTTGTTGCACGATCTTAAGTCTCTATTTGATTATGAGACTCTGATATGTTTCACATTCCGACTGTAAAATCCAACACACTGGTACTTTATGAATACATCTAAGTTTATGTGCATATTTAAGAGTGTGTGTTTGTGTGTGCACGTGTGCTTTGTAAAACAGCCTGCACTGGGGCCTGTTGTTACTAACTTAGGTCAAAATTAGGTTGCAACCTGCATTAAGGTGATTACTGCCACCCATGATGAGTGTTAACTGCAAGAAACAAAAATGATTTAAGATGCCTGGTATCCTTTATACAATATTATCATGTGTATTTTAAGCACTATATGAATATTTTATCTTTGAATATTAGTGTTTTGTCAATATCTGTATTTAAACAGAATAAAACCCAGTAGTAGCGTCAGGAAAGATTCTACCTTTAAACACTTTAAGAGACTTTAACATCTGAAGTTGAAGCTGTTCATGATCACCTACAGATTCATAATCTTAATCTTTAACCATGCTAAGTTTTACTTTAAGGTTCTTTTTCACTTTCTTATCCAACAGTGGGACAAACCTCAGTCGCACTATTCTCAACTGGAAAATCTACTGTTGGTAGGCCTGTAAAAATCTGTCTCTCCACCAAATTATTAAACCAACTGCTGAATGCGACAAGTTAAGACACGTTCGCTGCAGTTGTGGAAAGTCATTTTTGAAAAGGTTGCCTGGAAATTCCAGAGTGAAATAATAGAAGTTGAGGCAGACACAAGGAAACAAATAACAGTATTCACTCAAAAATATGCACGGACCCTTCATGATCACAAAGTCGGCAAAGTTGCAACAGTTTCTAGAGAGATTTTGTTTTGGTTTTTTTTGCATTTTCCCTTTACTCCTCTCACTGCTGTGAGTGGGTGGTGCTCAGCTGGAAAAAGATAATGTCATGTGCCTCAGGGCACCAATCAGAATTTTGCAGTATTTGATTTTATGGCATTGGTGAGGTTGTTCGCTTATTGTGTGACACGATATGAGAGGAAAAACAAGAAATCCTCCTGTTAGTCTGACTCCTTCAAACAAATTAAATGTCTAAGCACTTCTAGTTTATAATCATAACACCATAATACTGTGGGTTAAAATTTGCATATCATGTTTCACCACATTATCTACAGAGGATAAAAAATTTCCTTTGAGTACTTAATTACCCCAAACTTTAAAAAACCCTTTTTGCTACTGTTTGTTATTAAGTGAAACTGTGCGGGCTCCCATTAACAACCTGAATTGACTATCTTTGCGCTGTTATTAGATTTTATTTATATATATGTAACTGTCAGAGGTGGTTTGTTGACATTTCGGCAGCTCTTTTATTATTGAAACTGTCAGAAACTTCTAATATCTCCGACTTGTAATTACAACTTGGAGACTGACATGAAAGATTTTTTCCGACTTGGCTGCTTGTACGTTCTGATTGATATGACATAAACACGAGTTGTTTGTTGCCAGAGAAACGCCGCTGTCAATCAAATCCGATCAAACCACAGTCAAACAGCCCTGATGAACAGATAAGCTGAGTTTTTGGCTGTTAAAAGATGTGATTAATAATTACTTGAACTAAGCTTTAACTTTGGTTGTCACAAACACAGTTTGTCATGAATTTGACTTGTGATTTTTTGCTATTTCTTTGCTAAACTTGAACAATTATTATTTGTTTTGTCTCTTATCTGGCAAAGGAATACATATAAAATGAAGCCTCGGCTACAAAAAGGACAACAGCAAAGTAATGAACCTTCATGTTTTAGGATGGTTGAGGTGCATTTGTGTCGCCCATGATGTCAAAGCAAGAACGTAAAGAGACACAGATGATTTAGAATTTTGTTTACACAAATTATCAATACCAATAGCCCAGGGCTATTCAATTACAATTAGGCCAGATTTTAAGACCGAGAGATTTAGCCGTTTGTTCGTAATGTCGAGATGTTTCTCGAAGTTTCTCAATGTTTCTCGATGTGACGCCTCCAAACGCTGTATTCTTCAAATATCCCAACACAATCATTGCAGATAAAACACATCCGTTTGGCTTTTGGATCTGGACTTAAATTAACAAGTGTTTTCCTATCTCTAGAAAATTATTCTTATTTTTTGTCCAAAAAGAAAAATATTCTTGGCAAGCATGTTTTACATCAGAAAAGTAAACTCATTTTAATAAAATTTATCTGACTTTTTCTTAAAAAAAAATATTCCCGCTAATATTGAGCTAGATTTAACAAGTTACAAGCTACAATAGTTTGCTTGATATACCAGCAGAGGAACAAGATTGTTTTCCTTTTGATAGACCATTTGTTCAGTACTCAAAGAATCTCATGGCATTACACAAATAAATGTTTGTTAACCTTTTTTTTTTTTAACTCATCATCAGTGTGTGTGTGAAAGCTGTGAGACTCAGAGAGAACTTGCAGCTTGACACACGTCAGCTGCAGGTCAATTACAGTCTGTCAGTGTCTTGACGTTTTTGCTAGTTATAAAAATTCTAGCCGAGCAAAATTTGCTCACCCCATTGGCAGATTTTTTTTTTTTTTTTGCTCAATACGAGAAAATTTCCTCATATTTAAGAATAACTGGCTCATTTCAAGCGGGGCTGTTTTTGTAGTGAGCAAATTAAGAATGAAAAGGCCATAAAAACATGGCGACTAAACAGAGACAGTAGTGAAAACACCTGTGTGGTCTGGGTAGCAGAATGACAGAGTCACAATGACATAACTGTTCTCTCAGCTGTCAGTCATCCTGTCCGGCAGACCCCGCCCCCTACGGAAACACAGGCGGTTAGACGACACGTGATTAAATCAGTATGGCGGAGCTGCTGGCTGAATGATTTTTCACACTCCCGACGGGTCCTAAAACCCTTCCGTGTGGATGCTCCTGAAATTTGGAAGCGAAGCGGCCGTCTGCGCGCAGAGCTGCTCCGTTCAGGTACAGTTTCCTCTCTGTCTTTGTGAAAACAGCCGCTCGCTGCTGTCCTGACTTAAACATGCAGAACCAAGACTCTGGAAAATGTTCATCTTGTAGTAACACTGGGTGTCTGCGCCTTTTTTTCCCCCGAAGTGCTGGAAGGTGCTGTTACTCTGCGTGACGTGACTTTTCCTGCATTTTTTTTAAAAAAAAATCCTACTTTAGAGGCAGTTTAATAACGTGTCACGCAAGCATTGCTGTTTTGTGCGAACAGTTTAGCGGGTTTAGAATGTGTCGACTCTGCGTGTTGTGCAACATTGTCGCTCCGCCGCCTTCGCTGCTGGATTAAAGTTGCACTTTTGATGCCGCAGTTCGCCACATTGTTCCAAACTGCTCTTAAACGCGCTGTCATGCCGGAGAAGCTGCTTTTGTGCGCAGCCTGCGCTTCGTACTTTTACTTCACGAACTTTTCACTTTCTCTTTCTGCGTCGCGCCGCAGCGCTGTCACTCTGTTGTCCTTCCTCCGTGCGAAGAGTTACCAGATGTTACTGAGGAAATGCGTCTACCAGCAAGGACGTCACGCGTTACAAAGAACTGTTTGTGCAGCAGAAAGTTGCAATATAACGTTGGCTGTCATAAAAAAAATATTTCCTTTAGATAACACGGCCCGTGTCGCGCCGCTGCAGCAGCTTTGGGTGTAAACTTGTGTCTTCATGAAGTGTAAACACAAGAGAGCAGCAGCAGGACGACGCTGAGATTCGCGTCGTGAGCCGCGGACAGTTGGAGGAAACTTGCAGGAGAGGCGCTCACTTCTCTGCGCCTCTTGCTGTTGTGCCATTCCTAGAAATCCCTCTCGAAAAAATGCTTGACAAAACACTGAGCAACCCGTTTGTCAACCGTTTATCAAAACAAAACTGTTGCAGTTTCAC
>JAQLOL010000005.1:22697622-22718901 GCA_029783665.1 Naso thynnoides | reverse complement strand
CACACGCTGCAGTTGGGTGTGTGGATGGTATGAGATGAACTGATCATAGGTGACTTGATTTATGAGGCAAACATTGAGTCTGACTGGAGATGCCCTTTAAGTAAATGTATGGAAAAGCTGTGTATAAACTACATTTAAACAAAACATTTAAATGCCACAGCTCTTAAAAGCATTCAAATGGATACCTTGTTGCCATTAGGCATTTTCGAAAAGCAGCAACCATTTCATTGTTCGAGCAACTTCGTTCTAAGAACCTTCCATTTTATTGAATCAGCACTGGAGGAATCATGAACTATTATAGTTCTTAGAACTACATTTAGCAGAACTTTTTTTGCTCCAACTCTAGAGTAGGTCTCTAAGGAACAAAGATGATGTAAGTGAAGGTTAATTGGTTGAACTCCGGAGCCAGCATTTGCAGCCTCCATTTTAAAAAAAACAACAACGGACAGCTATAACAAGACGATAGAAAACATGAACCAGAGCTCGTAACTAGGGATGCACAGAATGTTCGGCCGGCCCAAATTATTTGACCAAAATAGCAAGAAATAAGCACTATTTGTGTTCAGCCAAATAAGTTGAAAGGCCAAATAATTTTTACCGAATAATTTTTACTGAATAAGGGTGTTTTCTGATGTTGGGATCAAACAAGAACCAGCATGGAGTGAGGGTCCCGCGCTATTATGGTAAAATGCATAAAATGCATAAAATGCAGCATGTTGAGTACTAGTCTCACCAGAGAATCAGTTTGCTACGCTGAGGCTGGTCGAGTATTTGAAAGAGCACCAGCAGAAGTAAAACAGAAAGCTCTTCTTAACGTTAGTCCCGGCACACCCACTCCATCTATTCTTTAACATTTAAAACTGACTAAAATCAGATGTCACTTTAGTGAGTGAAAAGGCGATATACATGACATTAGCTTGTGAATTCAAAGTACAATTTGACTGTTTACAGTTAGGCTTCTGGAGTCTGAAATAAGCAGGACACAAAAAACTTATGTCTCTCGTCCACTTGGAGAGCATCATGGGTAATGAGGACTACTTTTAGGTGCATCAATACTCATAATGAGAATGTTAGTTTGTCGCTGTATCTTCTCAGAGATGTAACAGTGTTCAGCTCGAGATTCATGTACATTATTGCCACATACTAGACGAGAGCATGGACAGTAATGCAGCAGCCTTTGTTTATAGAGATGTAAGTCACATAGAAGTGACGTTAGTGTACTAACTGCTGGCCAGTTCATGTAGCTTTTGTGGGGGTTCCTATTTATGGTGCGAATGCCAACAGAAATAAACTCCTTAAGGGTGTTTAGTTCCCCAGGAACTCCCCACTGGACAATTCCTCTCAAATAGTTCATAGAACTGTTGGGTCCAAAAATGCCCGTTAATACCAGTACAGAAAAGCCTTAAAATTCATAACTTAAACATGTCTCAACAAACTGCTCTCGTTAAAAGACAGAATTGTTTTTGTTTGTTAGTCCATATCTGACAAATAATTGTCATTTTATCCACTTTTTTTGGCTTTCGCAATTTCCTGCCTCATTGAGTTTTCTCATTTAGTGTACGAATGTGATGGATGGCACAGTCTTTTGAAGGAGCACTATGTTTTCGATGAGGTGATCTTGAGTTTTAAACAACACTTGTGTGAAACTTGGCTCTCCTTCAGATTGCTACTGCCACTGACTGATTTCAGGGAGTTTTGGGAGTGGATTAGTGTTGCTGAAGGAGCTTGTTGACATCAGATGGCATGGGAACTATGAATCCACACACAAGGCTCAACGAAGGAGCTCAAGCAAACCTGCAGCAGGCACGTAGAGAGGGGGAAAAACAAATAAACTAAGCCCAAAGCAAGTATCCCCACAGTTGGCATGTTCCCATAGACATTTGGTGGAGAGAGAGGATGGATACATGAATATCAGAGAAGGACTTATTGCTGGGCTCTCTTAGTCTTTGATAATGGTCAAAGAAATTTCAATGTGTGATAGTGTGAATGGATTTGTGAGAAGAAAGTAGGTCTTCTTTGTTTTTTAAATCCAATGAATTGACTGTGAAATCTTTTTGTTTCAAATAAACATGCATAATTATGTCTTTCTATGATTTAAAATTACTTGAACCAGTTTTGGTCTATCTGCACTGATATATCTGTTTGCTAATATTATCGGCCGATATCGGCCTATGGGAGGTATATCGATGTCTGAGTATATTATCTCTGATATGGGCTGATAATAAGACTACTTTTTAAGGCTGGAAAAATATTTGGACTAATGATTTAAAATGGTATAGTTACATAGTTGGTCCAGCAGAGCGTGGTCTGTTATTTAATAACTGATAAGTGAAGTTTTAACTGTTCAGTGCACTGATGTGTGGAATAGTTTGTTAAAATGTAAGATATCTTGCCTCCATTACTTATCTTTGTCACCAGTGTTTGGTAACCACATTCAGCTGATTTTATATAAGTGAAAATTAGTGCTGTCAAGGTTAATGCGTTAATGGCGCGTTAAGGCGTATTCATTTTAATGCTGTTAATTTTTTTAAGGAGCGGATAATGCGTGCATGTTCTGTCTAGGGCTGAGCAAAAAAATTGATTCATCAATGCATTGCAATAAATTTTTTCCCAGTAAAACCCCAACCCTAATCCTGCTAGGAGCAGGGTGAGCAGCTGATGTTTGCAATCAAGTTACAATGAGCTAAAAATACAGTCAGAAGCTCAAATCATGTTACCAACGAAGACACCACTTAATTACTTTGACTTGCTCAATGTTACTCCTTCTCCATTGTATCTCCATCGCAGTTTGTCCTGCAGGTTCAGCTTCACCAACACAACAGTCAGCAAATTAAATATTTTTGGCAGTTTGCTCACCAACATCATTTAAGTTCCCATCCAGTAATGATGATCTCTGACCTGTGTTTCAGCGTTTCTGTCCACAGTCATCACGCAGCATGTGACTGATTTGCATAAAAAGCACATGGCTAATTTGCATATAAGCTCTTAAATGTTTCTGAGCACAGAGTGCTCAATCAAATATATGTCCCAGTATTTTTCATTGATTTGGATTGCTTCAATAATAACAAACATATGTCTGCATAAAGCATGTATATTTTTCCACTCTCATGTTGGTAAAATGAGATTATTGAAAACTTGAAAAATATCCCTGAAAGATACATTTAGGACTGACAGTTTTAAAAGGTGTGATTAATCACGAGTTAACTATGGAAATCATGCGATCAATCACAATTAAATATTTTAATCGATTGACAACACTTATATGTAATATATCAGATAAAAGAATTTTCTTGCTCCCCATTAATGGTATTGGCCCCAAAAATCCCATATCTGTTGGATCCTAGTCTGCAGGACAACAGGACATTGTTGAAGCGTGAAAGTACAAATTATTCACTGGAAGTTTTGTTTCAGTTACAAAAAGTTATTTTCTGTGTCCAGCAATGTGAGTTTGAGCAAGCAGGACACTCTGTAAAGGAAACATACAGTGTGAATCACTGAGCCCACTATGATGGATAATAATAATAATAATAATCACAATGACAGCGCAATCCACTCAGCATCAGATTGCTCGGTAATCCCACAGTAAACTCTCTCTAAAACCTGAGTGAGTCAGTATTATTACAGATAATCCCCTGGTCTAGTTTATATGACGTGCTTGTGAACGCAGCCCTAAACCACACACACACACACACACTCACACACTCACACACACACACACACACACACACACACACACACACGGACCAACATCACTCTGCTTCCAAATTGATTGCATTTCAGCTATTGTCTCAGTTTCAGCAGCCGCACAGGTCACAGTGCAAAGCAGATGGCTGCTGCATATAATGTCACTAAGAGACTGTTTGGCTTATGATGCGGCGCTGCTCAATGTTGATGGTCATCAGCTTAATGTATGGCACAAGATTTGTTTGTGTTCAGAGACATTAGTCACAATGTTCCATGGTGCATAAACACTAGTTGAGAACAGGAAGAGTTTCATTGGGAGTCAGCATTATTCTTAGCCAAGAGTTTTAATTATTTTTAGATAATTAGCAGTTCGTCTCCAGAGATGCAATTTTCAGTTTGCGCAGTTGGGTTGTCAGTTGGTTGGTCAATCGCTCCACCGCGTTAGTCCAGACTGAAATAGATCAAAAGCTGTCCAATGGATTATTGGGATATTTGTACAGTCGTGCTGTAGGATCATCAGACTGAAGTGAAACCAGATATTGTTTAGGACCGAGTACCTGTAAAACTAAGGACTTCCCCATCAGCCGTCACCTTTATTTTGTGTTCATTGCTAATAAGCAAATGTTAGCATGCTAAAATGCTAACCTAACATTGTGAACATGATCCACCTGCTTAACATTGACATGACAGAACTTTTCGTTGTGAGCTTGTTAGCATGGAGAGGTTAGCATTTCGCTTGAATCGCAGCATCACAGCGCCATTAGGATTTTTGTAGATTCTTACAACAAAAAAGATGGACAACCAGAACCATATACTGATTTTTTGTTATTAATTTAAAAAACATTTTACACCACTGTGCAGTAACTCATCGCCTCCAGTAATTTCAATGAATAAAGGGCAGCAGAGGAACATTTAGAAGCGTTTAGACCCTGGTGGTAGCACCAAGAAACGGTTGCTGCCCACTTGAACGTGACAGATTTTGCCCTGCTGCTCAGATTTCACCATGTTGAACTTCCGGCATCGTGGGTCTAAAAGCAAACATGGAGGAGCTCATAATAATGTCGTCTTGAGTATTTGGAGCTGGACAGCACAGCTCTACTGTCATACAAGGACAACCCAGAAAAAAAAATAAAGAAAATAAAAAATCTGGGCATAGGACCACATTTCTACCAAACTACAGTTGACAGGTAAATATGTTGAAATCGTTCTTTTTCCTTTTCCCCTTAAGCAGTACCTTTGTGTGTACGGTCTCAACGCTATGGTGTTCACCAAAGCACCTCCCCGTCGTCGCCACCTTGGAGTGCAGCTGCAGCAGCTGCTTTTAAAAACGCTTGGCTTTTCAGGGAATCCTCCAGCAGGGAAGCTGCTCTCAGAGTAGCTATCATGCAGCTGTGCGAAAAAACCTTATATTTAATGCAGTTTGCAGGGAGATGTAGAATAAACTTAAATAAACTTACCACACAATAAGGCCAAAGAAAATTCAGCTGCATGCTCTGTAAAGTCTTCAACATGTTAATTTCTTTTAGTAGTTCTCTTGTTTTTAACAGAAATATGACAAAGTCAGGAGATGGATTTGCTTCCAGCTGCCTGTGACTGTGCGTGGTTTTCTATGTGTGTCAAACAGATTGTTGCCTTCCCTGAGCTTACATCAAAAGCAGTGAGAACTTAATATGACCTGCATCAGATGATTCCTGTACCATGCAGCACTCGCTGACCCCGTTACTGTTGTAAGGAGCTAAACTTGGACCTGAATATTTTTTGCTAATGGGCTTAACAGTTATTGTAGATTTACAGAGAAACCTGGACCAGATTTTGATCGACATATAACTTTTACTTTTGGTTTTCTTAATTTTTAAGAATTTAATGAAAAAATGTAAAGAAAACATTTGTTTTTTCAACCATAAATGTGTTTTGGCCACTGCTACTTATAAAACTTTCACAGACTTGCCAAACAGCCATTTCATAGAGCAGTTATTTTGCTAGATGAGGGCCTTCACTGCTGTGCAAACCAGAATTTGTCACTTAGGATGTTGCAAAAGTTCTCTGACTCCCAAGCACTTCTCTCTAAATATCTTACACTCTTTAAACCCCTCGTCTTCACTGATGTGACAATTGCCAACATACATATAAACACAGTGCAGAATCATGGGAGAGCCAAATACTTGAACTGAGGTTACCATGCTCATCCTTTCTTGCTTTTTAAACAAGCAAAGAAACCCCACCCTCCCCCATTAAACCTCTCTGAGCAAGTCCGGGAGCTTTGCCAAAAGCAGCCTAACGTTAAACATTCACATCACTGGAGAAGAGAAAGCAAACTCTGGGAAGGTACAGGATTGACGTCAGAGAGAGCCACATGTAAGAAATTCCTTCCTAATTACTGGGAATGCTCTGGGTTTTTGTATAAAAATCCTCTGGTTCATATTCATCTTTCTGAAGGTGAATCTTTGTTTAATCGTCTGTGCTTCCTTTTCAGTGTATTGATTCTCTCTGCTCATTTTTATCCCCACAGTTCCAATTTCTTCCTTCTTCTGTCTGCTTCCTTCCTCTCTCTTCCACTTGAACATACAAAATTTCTTTGCGGTTTATAATTTAAAATCGCCAACTGACACCTACGCCCACTTGAGCAGGATTTGTCTCTTGTGGTGCAGTGAGGCCGATGTGTTTGGATTATTTCTGCTGACCAACTGGTCACATTGCTGCACCTGTTAAACCTCCTTCCACGAATGTATGAGTACTTCCTGACTGGTGCAAACGGCTTTGTTTTCCCAACAGATTTGAACTCGTCTCACCTTTTCCTTAAACAATATTGTATAACAGATGTAATTAATAACTAATATCTTTACTTTTTATCTGTTATGCCTTCTCAGTAAAATGGCCCTGTGGGAGCATCTCCTTGATTTGGCGTCTTTCATGTTCTGTTGATATAAGATTTTAGGATTATACATAAAAGTGAAGGAATCATGATCAATGGTTTAACTTACTGCAAGTTTAGACAGTTTGTATCACTAACAATGATGGATCAGAGGGGTGGTAAGGCAAGTTTTGCCAAAAATCGTTGGTGGTTATATATTTGTCATGATGATGTAACTGCTGGATACAGTTTTGACAGCGTGCAGAGTTTATAGGTTTTGATGAAGAAATAAAAATCATATTAACAGTTTGTGGTTAAAGTTCCTCTTCAGACTGAAAAAAAAGTGCTTCTTTCTTCACTGAAAAGTTCATCCATAATATCTGCATGCTGGAGGTTTTTCTACAAGTTGCATACGAGTCAGTGATTCACATACAAACTTCCAACATCACAGTTCCTGCTTGTACCTTTGAGTGTTAAACTGAGATGCAATTTTTGTTAGGGATCGAATTGATAGTTTGTTTGTTTTTTAAACCAGTGCCATTATGGGTCTGATTCTTTATTGATTCCTAATCAGTTTTATCTGTGGATAAAAGTCGGCCTACACAGGTTCTCAGGACAATAATCCTGACTGTTTCAAACTGACTGTTAATCAATGAGCTTGCTGTAGACAGTCCACAGGCTGCACTGCCTTTGCAGTTAAGTTTTGCCATTTTAGTTTGAGCATCACATACCGAAGGAATTAATGAGCTTGGAGGCATACGACACCGATTTAGATTCCATTTTGTTATTGCTTCTCAACTGGAACTGGTTGTCGATTCCCATCCCTAATGTTTGCGGACAGAAACGTTCCCTCTGCAGCAGATGCAACCTTTAACAGCTTTTATGTGTCAAACTCTGCACACGTAATATTGTACAGTGAAGCTAAAAACATCCAATTCATGTAACAAATACACAAAAAGCACTGATAACAATAGGCTGAAATGGTAAACCCATTCATTTGCACACTTAGATAACAACATTTTACTTAAATCATGCATCTGTAACACATTATGAACATACTTCTAATGTGTTAAAATGCACTTGTAGTGCTGTATAACCCTAGCTACAAGCGGGGTCAGGGTTAACCCTAACACTAACCACCTCTACCACATCGTAAGTGTGTTCATAATGTGTTTTAATGCATTATTGAGAACGTGTTACTGAAATACCAGTTTTTGTTATTCATGTGATGTGTACTTAAAATGCTTTAATGTATCCACAGGCTCTAAGTATTCACTGTTTCCAGATCTAAAATACTTGGCAGTCTTAAAGGATCGTACCAGTCTTTTTTTTTTACTTCTCACCATTAGAGACTGCCCCTGTCTTCTACAAATGTCGTAAAAATTTTACCATGCATATACTTCAGTAGATCTCAGACTTCATTTTTCAACCCCAGAAACACTATAAGAAAGTTGCTAAGTGTAGATAATTTACAGTCTGAGGAGAACGTCTGCATTTTCTTGGTCAAAAATCACTGAGCGAGAGAGAGGAAGGAGAGCTGGTAGCAGTTGAGACGAAAGTTATTACACCTGAATGATTTTCACATATTTTCAGCTACTTGTAACATGTAACATGAATTGATTATGGACAAAATGTAAACAAACACAATATCTCACTGATAAAAATATTGTGGGGAACAATGAACGGGATAACCTGTGTGGCTGATGTCGACAAAGGACAATGACATGCAGTAACACTTTAATGCTCCTTAAACATCCATAAAATGTATTGTGTTGTTGGGTTTCCTACAGTTGATGCATATTTCTACAAATAAAAATGTTGAGGAGTAGGTTTGGATAGTGACGAAGCAAAGCAAATCTTAAAGTGGAGCAAGGTATCTCCAAAATCAATTGTTAACTCTAGAGATATGGTGCCTTAGTGGAACAGAGGAGCGAGTTAATTTAGCAGAGGAGTGTGATGGCGAGGTGTGATGGGGTTTCACACACACAGGAAGTATTTGTGCTGAAAATGGAGACAGGAGAGATTCTGGGGATTTGTGGAGGCTCTTATATCTACTAGAGGAATGCTTTTGAAGCCTTTTCTTCCTCCCTCTGGATGCATTTTATTGGCGGGGGACAGCAACTGATTGGACACGTTGTGGTGGATGGGAAGACAGATGTTGGAAACAAAATAGGGTTGGCAGACAAGGTGGAGGAGGAGGCCGTCGGCTGCTGAACTGTAGTGATGTTAGCTGACAGCCGCTCTGCTTCAGCACCAGTTAGAATCAGCATTGAAATACTGGTATTTGACTGCTGTTTGCTGAGAGCAGTTCCGGCACATAAGGCTTAACTGAAACAGCAGCCGTATGTCTGTAATTTACTAAACAAATTTTTGACGAACTTTTGAGATCTCACAAAACAGAAAACGTAATTAGAAGTGTTTCCACCCACTGGTTTGGAGCGAATAAACTAGGCACAGAGTGTAGTTTGGTCAGCAGATGGCAGTATAGGCGACGTTGCACACGGCTGTAATTAACAGTAGAATTAAAGGTTGTGGACCGGGAACAAAACATTATGGCATTCCGTTGCTGTTTTCCATCTAAAATGGCCCTTACGTTCTTCAGATGAAATCTAGGCTGGGTTGGGAAGGTTACAGATTACCTGTTGTTAAGTAATGATATATATCAATTACTTTATCAAAGAAATGTAACTTATTACATTTGATCACTTTTCAGTTACTTTTCTAAATTTCTAATGATTGTTTTCAACTGTTAACCATTTTCAATGTTTAAACCAGAGTGGCAGACATGGGGCGCTGCCAATTCAAACGAGACCCAATCAAAAGCATCAAATAGCATCAAACTTTACTGAACGGCTTTGACAGGAAATGGCCATAGAAGGCATTGTGCACATCAAAACATGCAAAGCAACAACATGAAGACTATTCAACATATAGCCTGAGCTTTTTTTACAGAATATATTCAAATGTAACCCCCTTTGTAATCATTAATATTTTCACAAATAACTGTAATTAAGTTACACATTCTTTCTCAGTAACTTTAACTGATTAGTTACATTTATTTTGTAGAGATACTTCAGTCTCCATGTTGCTCCTGTTGTTGTTGATGTTGTTGTCGTTATCATATATTTTTGCCTGTTTGGGGAATATCCAGAAAGACAAAGGAATCAGCTTCTTGTACGAATGTTAGCCCACCACTTATTTTGAGGAATGGAACTAGCAGATAAATGTTTGCTACTTAACAGTTTCTCTCAAACAGCTGTTTCCATCCTCCATTTTGCGCAAAAACTGTTTTCTTGACAAAGGCAAAAACCATCTCAACTAGTGGAAAAACTTTTCTGCAAAATGGCGGAATTCTGCCATTTTCATTTACAGTTTCTAATGTGATTTTTCAAAAAGTGCGTCAAAGAACTTTATGGGAACATGGCTGTAGATTTTGGACTGATATGTATGGAATGAATATCTGTTTTTCACATTAGAAGTTTTTAAGGTAACATTTTAAAAACTATTTAAACCCCCACCCCCGGCAGTCTTTTTATACGTCAAACAGTAAAGAACAATTCCATTTGGTTTCAAACTGTGATGCACACAGATGTTCAATTAAAAGAAAACAGTGAGCTCTTTCATTATATTTAACCTCCTTTAGCCTTTGATTTATGCGTCTGAATGGGAAAACAGAAACAGTCTACTAAATTGATCATGAAATGCCATTTTCATTAGCAGTGCACAACATTGTCATTTGTATTAAAAAGAAATTATCAGTGCAGAATAGTAAACGAAGATGTCCAGCATGAGCGGCAACATTGGAACTCTTGGTGCTGCTGCTCCTTGTTCGACTGCTGCCGCTTTCTCGGTCATAACGAACACTATAGGGCGATGTCAGGCACTCTGACACTCTTACATTTAAATAATGATGATGCTTCTGACATTCATCATTTTTTAGACGCACACCCCAGCAGCAGTCATTGGAAGTGTTTGCTTTTCCTCAGAGGAAAATATTGATTCGTGCAACAAATATCCAGTGTTGCGTTATAGCCAGAGGTGTACCACACTGTTAAGTTGTGAAGTTGACTGTGTCCTTAAACAGTGTGTGTAATCTTAAAGTGTGTCTGTGTCCAGGCTTGTGTTTGAACAGGGCTGGTATATTTTCACTGTGCCTACATTTTATTTATTTTTTTGCAGCCTCACAGCGAATTCACAGCACATTTGAGCCTCAGCTGCCATAATTTCCGTCTGCAGGTCTGATGAACCCATTAATGTTTTCTGTCAAGCACCAAATGTTTGACAGACCATAATTCTCAAATATGTTCCTCAGAAGTTAATGGTGACCAAAGATAAAGAGATCGAACCATGACAACTTTTTAAGGAAATGATGTGTAGGGACTGTGTGTGTCCTCTCACTTGTTTTGTGGTTTTTCTGCCTCCTAGTGGACAAGCATTAATTAATGCGGCCTAAAATAACATGTAGGAAGTAAAGTAATGCTTCGGAAGGAAAGCCCTACAATACAACATGACTTCAAAGAAGCACAGACAGGCAAACTCTCAAATTATCCGTTCTCACACACAAACAGTGAGACACAAACTAATCACAGGCCTGAAAAACATGCGCACACACTATGATCCTCAAGCTGGCAGCTGCAACTCACACTTAGCATGATTCAACATGACTGGACATGTCGGGAATCACACCCATATTCCAGGTATCGACACACACAATGAGCACAGCTCTTGCACAAACAGACGCAAGAATGAAAAGGTGTAATTAACTCAAGTGGTTTACAGCCTGGCAATGTTACCAGCGTGTAATGTCCAAGTTTTTTCTGTCTCTTTCTCTTTTAACATGGACACTTTTTTTTCTGCAAGGTAAAACTTAGTGAACGATTAAGTTGGTAAGAACCAATCAGGATAACATGAATCAGACTGGAAAAGAGAGGAAGTGAAGGGAGATTATTACTGATAGTTTTAGAGATTGAAGTGAAACACTAACAGGTTATTTTTTGCAGATCCTTTTAGCGTCATTGTGACGACCTCAGTCATGCATTTAAACTGATGGTTAATGCATACAGCGTATTTGGAGGTATCAAGGCTCAAGAGTACGTCATTCTTTTGGTCTGTCTAATTTTTGTGTGACGTGGAAAAACATCCAGGTTTTGTCAAGATGTTCAGTGGCTTAAAAGGAGCAATATTTACTATTTAGCTCAGATATCCAAAGCTAGCCTGGAATTCTTTTATCTTCTCATCTCCTCTTACACTCTCAAGGTCAAGAAAGCAAAAAAAGATGGTCTGAAAACACAACAGCAACAAGTCATCACTGCTTTTGGTCCAACCTCTCTGCAAACATGTACATGAATGTTTAAATGCTCCAGGTTCTCCTGTGTACAATTGCACAATTTTACTTTCACTCGTGGATAAAACGGTCCTGTTGTTTGGGTATTTAGTATAAAATCTGACATGTTTTGCCAGATGTGCTTTGATTTAAAAAAAAGTAGCATCCTCTTTACTGTAAAGGCAAAGCTCACAGAGTGTAGGCCAACTCAGCCTGAGTGATGTTAATGTGTATATTGTGGCATTTGTGTGCATTACAATATTTGTGAGCCATTCTTTAACTAGTGAGTGGAATCCGCCATGTGATGTCCACATGTGTAATGCTCTTTAGAACAGAAAGGCCCTTCTCTCTACCCAGTGACCCCTCCGCTCCTCTACAGATGTCTCTGTTCCTTTTAGTACACTTTCAACCCTTTTAGCAGTGAAATGATAAATACACACACACACACACACAGCGTGCTCGTCTTAGGTATCACGGGGGTTTCCTGTCTCCCAATGGACCTCGTGTTGCCTGCCTGCTGCCAGACCACATGGCCTCTCTTTGTGAACAGTTATTGTGTGTGTGTGTGTGTGTGTGTGTGTGTGTGTGTGTGTTAGGCACAGTGAGTGATGGATTGAAGGACCATCTGATCTAAAATCGATAAAGATTTTTTAACTTGACTGTACTGTAATAGTAACTTTTAATATGTTAATTTTACCTGAATACATTCAGTATACATTACTGTACTGTTGGTGATTCTCCTTCTTCTTTTATAATTAATTACTTTTGTCAATCAATAATAAACATATAAATATAGAGTTTAAGTTTCTATGTATTTTCCAGCCTCAGTGTATACACAGACATGTACACACACACACACACACACACACACACCAGCACACACAAGCACACAAACCAAAAAGATCTATTCGTAAAACAAAAATCAAAGGCTGTGGTTTGTCTTGTAGGTTTAAAATACCCAGAGGAAGTGCTGAGTAGAAGGTAAACATGGCCGCAACGCCAACAAGTGGTTTCTAGCAAGGCAGTGGTTGAAGCTGTACATGAGTTCAAACCTACACAGACAATTCAACTTGGAAAAAAAAAAAAAAAAGACATCTACTTTGCAGCCTTTGTTTGATATAAACAGCGAAGTTTATGTGTAATATTGAGTGACGGGATTGTAATCGTGTAATCGTACAAGAACTAAAAAAAAACCAATACCACATATTTTGACTGCAACGCGTCAAAATCACCATTCAAACTTTGAAAACCAAGGATCTGTTTTATTATTATTTTCAATTTTTCTGGAAGGACTGTATCTTCGGGAAAAAGGCCAGAAGATTCTGAGTTTTCTGGCTGATAGTGATGTATGTAATTTTAATCGGCTTATTTTCTATCAGACAGTAATTATTACAGTTTTATAAATTTTACATAAATACTTAACTAAAACAGTAATCTTATTACAGTTTTTTAATTTTTTTAAATTTTATTTTACGGAATTATGGCCAAGATACACACTTACAGTTACTGTTATTTTACAGTTAAAAAAATCAACTTTGCAGTGCTCTCCTGTGGATAAACTATTTTGACAGTGACACAATAACTGACCAGGGAATTGAAGCACTCGGGTAACGCTGTGATACCTTACCCTTGTAAGCATTACCTGATTAAGCCCTTATTCCTCTAATGAGAAACCCGGATAAGGTAGCTGGGGTTCGCTTGTATTAACCGGGATATTCAGACATGTAGACACCTTACCCCGGTAACAACTGGGGCATGCTCTTGTGTGCATGCTTGTGCGTGTGCTCACTGCTAATTAGCTTAGCTCAAATACTGGTAGTCAAGGGAAGTGCTAGCCTGCCTCCACCTTAAGTCATTAGATAAACTTTCCAACAACTCTAAACGGTCCTGCGTGCTTGTTGTGAGTAGTTTATTAACCATGTTATGTTATTCTTAGACTCAGATCAGCACTTTATGTAATTGTATCATCAGATATGTTTACTGTTGTTATAAGTTACTGTTTACTGGCGTGCATGCACCCTGTGGTTTACATCCGTTGTCTTTATCCCTTCATGCTTGTTTTCCAGCACATAAGACATGAAATAGCACTATTGCTTGCAATAACATTTGGTGTTGTAAAATAGTTGGAAGCAGGGCACGCACAGAGGATGAAATCAGCCACATCTTCAGCAAAAACTAGTGGGTCAAAGCACACATGCGTACGGCTGGATAGCTGCTGTTATTGGGTGCCATGTATACTGGTATATGACTGGGGTGTTGCCGGTTGTTGTCCATGTAAACAGGTTTGTCTTTGGTCTGACCGTCACCGGGTTAAGCTCAGTAACTGGAATATTGTGACTGACTTGACTGTTTCTCTATAATCTGACCTTCTCTGTTTTAACTTATTATTACATATCACCAGAAACATAAGAATATATCTTCCTGTAGTGGTCTAGCTCTAATGTGTGGAGAAAGCTGCCAAAATGAGCTTTTCAGTGATCACACATACAGTAATTAGAATAAAAAAACCCAAAACTGAATGAGACGCACCTTGATTTTCTTGGATGTCTCTGTGAAGTTAACCCAGATCAACTAAATGTCCATTCCAACCATGGTGGAGACAGTCTGTGTTTGTGGAAAAAAAATTATTAATGTAAATGTTCACCAAAAACTGACACTTAATACGGGGACAATGGCGTTGTACCAAGGTTAACCCTTGGTGTCGAGTTTTGGCTTGCTGCTGTAAACAAGGCAGCAGGACAGATTTTACAGCCTGGCACCTTCCGCTGTTTTTGAGAGGTTCAAGGACAAACAGAATGAATGAACTCCACCAGAATCGGGTTATGCTAACTTCTTGTTAAGCTTTTTTCATATATATAGTGCTTCAGAATAACTGTCAGCGTGTAAATAAATGATTTTGTTATTTAATAAAGACAGATTAGATAAAACCTACATGTTCATAAAGGATCTAGTATGTAGAGAGAAAGCATCCTGTTTTGATAACTAAATAGGCATGTTGTACATTAACCTGTTATGAGAAACTTATTTTATTTTCAATCACATGATGGGTATCTCATTCTGGAATAAATCTCCTCATTCGTCGGCTTCCCAGCAGGTTATCTCGTGGTTTAGAGTGATAGTTACAGGTTGGCGTGTCTGGCACGCTCTCAGACTGGCTCCGAGTTTGGTTGTAGCAGAAGGACAATTTTGGTGGAGCTTCGGCAGACAGGATGGCATAGTTGGCAGAGCTCGAGGCTGATATCGATGGCTCAGAATACACCAGACTGAGTTGTAGTGGACCAGACAGGTTGCCATGGCTGGAAGTCAGGTGGAGGTAAAAGCGGCCCAGAAGAAGCTGACTTGGCAGGTTCAGGATCTCTAGTAACAGGAGGAAAGGTGTGTGCTAATGCATGCATTCAGCTCCACTGTGTAACATTTGTGCACAAGTATGTTTTCATGAATGTTCATGAGTTTTGTGTGTGTGCTGTCTTGCAAGGAAGGAAGGGTTCTCCTCACCATTGAACACCGGGTGTGTATCCACTGAAGCAGGCACTCCTGCTTCCTGCTCGCCTCTGAGCCAACTTGTCTTCATGCCAAACGTCGGTAACTTGGCATTCCGTCTCTTCCTTTTCCATGTGGTGATCACGTATGTCTGTCCATGAGGAAGTCTGTCGACACATCTAGGCCTTTACAAATGGGATATGACACACGTAAAAAGAACAAATCACTTTCCTCCCCGGGCTTGGAGCCATGCGTGTACTCTTGCTTGGTGTATGTATTTTTACCGGCCGTTTCTGTTTTCCTACATGGGAGATAGAAAATGCGGCACTGTTGCTGAGGGGCATGCATATGGTGCAGGTCACTCAGGTCAACACATTATAAGTGTCCTTCATCATCCACATGACTCCTATGGTAACGGTGTCCTCCTTTGCAACTGTTACTACATCTCTGCATGGCAATAACATGCCACAGGACATTACTTGTTTACATAAAAACACATTGCTATATATATGTATATAGTGAGCAAAATGAGTGATACAAAAAGTGGTTTGATTTTCCACTAAAACTCAATGCCACAACAAGTGCTCTCCTCTCCATCCACACCAGTCTGCATCAGTCGGACCACAGAATGAGCTGTAAGAGGCGGTGAACCTCTCTGTGTCGCCTCTCTTGAACTTTATCTCTTTTTGCTGCTGTAACAGCAGATAATAGTTGTACTGTAGAGGACAACCATTCAGTCAAACTCTGAGACTATGATGACGTGGTTTGGACAGGATGGATAAGTACTTTGTTTAGAGCGGATAAGAGTACTTTTCAGGCAAATGTGTGGCTGTTCACTTCAGAGTGGACTGTGTATAAAGCCTCCCTGTCCATTATGACTGGATGAGGAAGACCGTAAATCAGGAGTGAGAAGCAACATGGATTTTTAGCAGGCTGATGTTCCGCCACATCGGTCCAGACTGAAATACCTCAGCAACTGCCATCCATGTAGTGCAAACATTCACGGATCCCAAAAGATCCTTGTAACTTTAGTGATCCCCAAAATTTTCTTCAAACACCAACATAAGACCAGAATTTTTAATGCGTCCAGATTTTTGAGAAACAAACATCGGCTAAACTGATTTCACACAGCAGTCTTTGCAGAATGAGACTGTTCTTGAATAAAACAAATGGAAATGGTAGGCGACCAGACTTCAGGCCTGTGCAGAGAAGATGCAGTGTGCGCTGCACTTGCTGCTGAGTACAAGCACAAGCGTTACGGTTTTGTAAAGTTTGGTAAAGTGGTAGAGTTTATGCATCCTATCTGAAAGCAGAGGTGGAAAGAGTACTGAAAACGTTTTACTCAACTACAAGTATTGTTACATAGCTGAAACATTACTCAGTTACAAGTAAAAGCACTAAAGTAATTCAGTGCAAAGTACTCCTTTAAAAAGTACTCAGTACTAGTTACTAATTAATTTTTAAGTCGTTCATGTTTAATGAATTTCTCTTCTTTTTCTGAAAAACGATGAAGTGAATGAATAAATCAAACTACGTCATTTAAAAAAAAAAATCAGATCTGCACAGTGTTACTACAGGAAGGGGTTGTAGCAGCGGAGGTGTGACTTGTAAAAAGTTTTCATTGTTGTATTTTCGGTTCATGGTCGGCTGTCCCTCTCACTCTCCTCCTGCTTTATGTTGTTCAGCAGGTCCTGCTGCTGTTGCTTCATTAGATCAATCTGCATCTCTGATGAAATCGTGACTCCTCAGCCTTGTTCACCTTCCCTTTCCAAACCTGTGGCTGCTACAGCGCGGCTTTTTTTCCCTGCTCTAAATGTCAGGGTTTCCACTGACCAGTTTGTGATCGGATAGTTTTATTGGCTATGATGTGATTTAGTGCCAGTTTGTTCTTCTGCCCATCACTCACTGCAGTTGTTTCCAGGCCGTGATTTTTCTCCTTTCATTTTTTATTTATTCCTTTTTTTTTTTAACTCAGCAACAGATGTGTTTTAAAATGTAGCGAAGTACAATACTGTGAGAGCTACTTAAAGTGACTACAAGAACTTCAGAGTATTTATGAAACAGTCTCATGATTCCTTTGATGATTATAAATTTCTTGTAACAGCAAACGAGACTCTCAGCAAAAAGACTATTAATATGTAGTTCCTATTAATGCTCATGATTGGGTCCAAATCCCTGTGAACTCAAATTAAACATTTTTTTAAAAATTATTTCATTGTTCTGTGCATTGACAATAATGTAATTATATTCTGTGCCTGTGGCTGCTAGTTTGCACCTTAGCATGTAACATTCATGCAAATGGCTATGTAACGTTAGCCTGCAGAAAATAGAGGTTATAGGTCTCGTGGGACATCAGTGCGATTCAGCTGGTCATAACTTATTTCTCAGTCACATAAATGCATTACCTCATCATGATCCATCCTGCCATCTTCATTTCACTCAGTCTAAAACAAACGCACGTGTTGCCGGTGTTATGCTGAGTTCTGTCTGCCCGGCATGCGCTAGCAAAGATCTCTCCGACGGTAGGCGCTCTGCCACTACTGCTTTTGTTCAAAGGGGGCGCTAGAATCAACAAAAACGGAAAGTTCCCATAGTCACTTAAAGTAAAAGTAAAAATACAGATTTTAGAGACTAATTAAAAAAGTACAAGTACACAAAAAACTACTCAATTACAGTAATGCGAGGAAATGTAATTTGTTACTATTCCCCTCAGTCTGAAAGACTTTCTACGTAATCACTCAAAAAGCTGAACAGCACATGTACTGTATGTAACGAGAGCTGTTAGACCACAAATGTGTCAATCGGCTCTCTTCTCCCCTTTCTTATCTGTCAGTGTTACAGGGGAAAAAGTGTGCACACATCCAGGCAAAAACGTTTACAGGTGCAGGACAAAAGGGACTTACTGCAGCGAGAAGAGGAAAGCTCTGCACACTGCTGAGCTCCCAGTGGGTGATTTTTTTTTAAACTTTCTGTTACGAGACAACATTTTGATCTACAAGGTCTTCCTCAGACATCAGGTTATTATTTCTTATTATCACTTTACAAATTTCTTTGGGTGGGATAAATTGTTTTTATCTTTAAGTCAATAAAATGTTGCATGAAATAAGAGAAACAGTCTCTCAGGCACCAAGGTGGCTTCTTCACATCGCTTGTTTTGGAAATAAAATACCAGCAAATCCTCCTACGCAAAGTCCGGAAAAAATGCAAAGTATGGAATGTTTGCTTGATTAGTGGCTTAAAACATGAATGAATTATAAGAATTGTTTGCAATTTGAGCTGGACCCAGAGCTCTCAAAGCATTGCTACGAACTTTGCAGTCACAAGATTCAAATAAACCTGTGAATCGGGGGGGCAGTGTATCAGCAGGTTGAGTCAGATTTTCATGAGACTCTAAACAAATACTGAAAACAGTGGCTGAAAGTGATGAAGAGAAACTGAAACTTGTTGCTGATGCTCTTTTTCTTTTTTTTTTTTAGCCCTGATTTCATTTATAGAAACCTACGCGAGTGTTGCCATGGTATATTTATGTTTTACATACATGTGCTCCCACCGAGGCTTCTCCAGTTGTTCACAAGGAACTGTTTAACATTCATTTCCCGGCTTGCATGCAGAAAATCTCTGATCAACAGCTCACATTATGGCCTGTAGTCAACTCCTCTGTGCTGTTAAAGCAAATCTATCACAAACTTAATCGGCTATTTGGGTGAAGTGCGGGTGTAAATAAAAGCAAAACCAGATCTACAAGAACGATGTTCCTCGCCTGTACACCAGTGTCTTTCTCTGCGTATTTGTTTGTCGTGGTTTCAATGGAGATTTCCTCTCGTCTGTGTGTGTTACGACAGAGAGCACTTGACCTGTTTTCCTCCTCAGGCGTCAGAGGTCACAGCCTGCTCAGTCATGGGTGGACAACCCATAAACCTGGCTGGTTTCTATGAGATGTGTTTCCTGTACACAGAGAGATAAACATACACATTAATGTTCCCTACAGTCCGTCCCTGCATGGACACACACACACACACACACACACACACACACACACACACACAGAAATATCAGTTTTCCCCTCGTGCTCTTTTTCTTCATCTATTATTCTTTGCATTCTTGCGATGAGTTTTATTGGGGCCAGAGAGCAAAATTTGAGAAATGATGATGACCAGAAGAGGGAAGATGCAAAACACTCACTTACACTTTCAGCCTTCCCTTTGTGTGTGTGTGTGTGTGTGTGTGTGTGTGTGTGTGTGTGTGTGTGTGTGTGTGTGTGTGTGAGTGCGCGATTGCTTGGCCTGTCTCTCGCCTTTCAAACTCTGGTGTCGTCTTGCTGCCATCTGCCACTGCCGCCCTGCTGACATGTGCACACATACACACACATGCACAGGCACACGCAAACGCACACGCGTGTGGACTTGAACACATACAGTATATAGAGTGTTCATATCATACTTCATCTTTGCAGTTCCTTCTCTCATCTTTCCCTTTTTCCTTTAATTTCCTCTTCCTCTAGAGATAGTATCTGTTGGGTCTCCTCTTGCCATCTGCTGATAAGAATGTTTTTTGTTTCTGTCGAGTTGTCTGCTGTAGTTTAATGTGTTCGCATCCACTTTTGTTAAAGAAACAAAAGATGCAGCTTAGTCTCAGATATGAAATTCAAGAATATGCATTTGGTGTGTTTGCGAGTAAGAAATGAATATTTAATTCAGCCCCTCCTTCCGTCATGTATTAATCATGGAGCAGTCTGCTGAAGCTGAAAATAGCGCCTAGCAACCCAGAAAAACAGCATCCATAGTAGTTGTGGGTATGTCATGTGCTGCTGCTCGTTCATGTGTGACACAGCACATGGTCTCCTCTCACATTTTCATTCCTTCCACACCAAGTTTTCTTTCCCCACGTCTGCCTCCACTTCAGGGATGACGTCGATGGAGATTTCTGATGTTTGCACGAGAGATGCTCTCGGAAAAGTGTTGCCTTCTCGGAAAAGTTGTTTATGGGTTTTAGACTTCGACCATATTTGCTTGTCTACCTCACACTTGAAGCTGAACTGTGAATGCAGCCTGCTGCGTCGGCGCTGACACTCACTGAGTGTAGGCAAAGTTGGAATTATGTGACTGTAAGAAAGTCTGCTTCGTGAAGGTGGTGATAATTGCAGGCATACTGACCTCACCATCTGTGCCAGCTGCCAGTCTAAAGGAGAGACTGATGTAGGCTGAAAGATGGGATAAAAAAATGTGGGAACAAGTGAGTGCAAAGAGTCTTTCAACGAAACAGCTCAAATTCAGAAACATAGATACATTTTTACCACCGTGCTTAGACTGTCTGCTGCCTGTCAGCGGCAGCTAAAAGCCCAGTTTTTTACATGATGGTATCCTGGGAAACCCTCTATAATTAGCGGACAAGCAGCCTAATAATAGACTGGTCTGTGTGCATATGGCAGTGGAAATATATTCGTACACTGGTATGTTTTTCATTGTATTGGCTGAAGTCCCTCACATTAGGGTTGAAATTAAAATAACAACTATGAGTTTCTGCCTGTCAGCTCTAAACGTGTTCGTGTTCATGTCCCTTTAGCAGACAGAGCTAGATGTATGAACCCGGTTTGATTCAGTTCTTGTTGCTTCTAACTAGTGTTGAAGTCAAGACCACATTAACTGAGACCAAGACTCGACTGAGACCAGAATGTGCCGAGACGCGACCGAGACCATTAAACAATTTTCCTCTGATTTTGAGGTCACGGCAGAAGTTGAATGCTGTCCCAGCCGTCTCAGTGCGCTCTGCCTCGCAGAACCTGCAGTCTGTCAGGTGTTTTCTATTGTATGTTATGAATTTTCTATGCTAGGGTAGCCAAACTTAGACGAATCCGACTTAAGCTATTGGCTGCATTTGAAGTAAGAAGTTTTAGATCCATTCGCAGTAATAATGTTGACAGATAAATTCATTGTGGTCTTGA
>JAQLOL010000005.1:22677118-22697522 GCA_029783665.1 Naso thynnoides | reverse complement strand
AAATTCATTGTGGTCTTGACCGATCTCGACCAAAAATCCTGAGTCCGCAATGTCCAAAAGCGAGACAAGACTGAGTCAAAATACATTTGACTCCGAGATGAGACTGAGACCTTCAAAAAGTGGTCTTGAGACCGTTCTCAATACCAAGACCGATCTCGAGTACTACAACTCTAATACCAGTTTTGCATGAAGTGCTTATCAGAATTTATCCTGTCAGCTAATATTTCTTATGCATTTAACAAATAAGCTACACTGCTGGCTACATCAAGCACAGTTAAAAAAAAGCTGAAAATTCAAAAAAGGATGGGGTGCAAATCAATTTGGCATTATTCAAATAAATAATTTTTTTTTTGTCCTACCGTATTGATGAACTCCTAGGCTTCGTGCCAAGGCAAGCAGCTTATCCAATAGCCAACCAGTGGATTGTCACTAGACTTCACTGGTGACCAATTTCCTTCAGAGGTCCAGCAAGTCATTTAAACAACTTGTGTTCAACAACAACAACAGGAGAAGAAGAAGAAAAAAAGGTACAGTTTTGTACTTGGAACGTCTTGAATGCATTGATTGCGGCGACCATTTTTGGAGAGCAGAGGGAATAGATGAAAAGATCGCTCACTGAGTTTTCCCGCCATCAGCGGCCTGCTTGTCGTATAGATACTGTTCACATCTTCTGTCACTTTCTGTTGCTTGTTTTCTGTCGTTTCCTGCTCCCTTTTGTCGGCACAGTTTCAAGGAGTGTATACCTGTCTGTCCAAGGAGCTGCTGGTTGTTTGAGTCTATTCAGCTGTTGAATTGATCCCATTCTGAACACCACATTCTGGATGTCTTTTTCTCTTCTCTGACAGGTGGCTTGAGCAGCAACGAACAGCCTCTGGAACTCCTCAAACCAGCTGCACTCAAACATTTCGGTAGGCAGTCTCTTTTATGTCTCTGCAGCCCCAACTCATTCTCAGGTTGTCAAATATTGATGTTCTGTGCCTTGACGTCTGTATGACATGCTCTGGACTTCCTCCAGTGTTAACACATATGCGTCAGTATTAGTAGCTCATACCAGCTTTTTTACCAGAAGTTGTAGAAAGATTTTCTGACTGGAAGACTGAAAGATTTCTCCAGCAAAAGACAAGCAAACTTTGTACTTGTTTAAGTTAACAAATTGACTTTGATAGTTGTTTTGGATTAAAGATGATATTTAAGGTCTGCTCATTTTTGAAAAGTTGCATGTCCTTAACATTTTGCAGCAGTTTGGCTTTTGCAGGGTAAAAATCCTCTCTGGCATGCAGGAAATAATGCTGCACTGTTGACCAAAGTGTGAAAATAAAGTGATCTCTTGTAGGCACAGAGCAAATAAATCCCTGGATAATGAAAACTCTAAATATATGAACGAGCATTGCAGTTTACTGCCTGTCCTTAAAGTATGATATTTAAGATTTCATATTTTGTTTGAAAGCAGAAATAGACTTTGCTCTGGTTGCACTTGTTATAACAGATGGAATAATTTTTTAGTGTTTGTGTCTTGTTTTTATTCAAGTGCAAACTCTGGTGCTGTCTACTCAAAAGCCTTCAGCAGCACTCTCACCTCGAGCTGAGTGATTGATGCAGTCATGTCTTCGTGTTTACTGGTGTGTGATGCACCACGCGTGATTACAGAACATCAATGCTCGATGGGGGATTTGGTGATTCGGCGGTTGCCTGAGCTGGCTAATGTGCGGCTCAGGAATACACTCTGTCAGTGTGTGTTTATGAGGAAACTTATCATTTACTCCAGAGTATGTAATCATTTCCACCAGCTGACGTCACGCGTTGTTTTTAGCACATGGCAATCTATTATTCAGTGGGCAGCCCCTTTTAGAACTCACACCGCACATGACGGCGTGCACGTGCGTGTTTGTGAAAGTGCGCGAGAAACGAGACATTTTGCTGGAACTTCACGCTCTTGTTGACAGGAACGTGGGACGATCACGCCACATCAGCATGTCATCAACCCACAAGCGGCATGTTTGTCCCATGTGGCGGGAGTAAATGCTGACACAGCATCGATGTCACAGATATAGATGCCAAGATGTGAAGCTTTAGCCTGTTGATAGCATGTTTGATTGCCTGCTGCAGTGACACACAAAGGTGCGTGATCACACAGACAAGTTCTGTACATATTTAGTCTTTTAATGCTGCTTTATGCAGGCGTGGAAACTTTTTGAGATCAGATTTTCAGAAATATAGGGGAAAAAATTTTGAAGCCTTGGTTCATCAATAATGTGGAGCTATAAAGAGCTGAAGATGTTGAGAAAATGGCTCCTGAGAGCTATGCTGCAAAGATAAAATTTTACTGATGTTAAGCATTTTCTGTTGGCAACACATGTACACTTAAAACACATGTACTCCAGTTAGACCAGACAGGTGTGTTGCTGTCATGCCAGGTAGAACGGCTCTGGTGACGAGGCATGTATTAGACTGAGTCCTAGATATACTTTATTGATCCCAAGCTGGGAAATTCACTTGTCACAGCTGCTTATTTAGTCATTGCACAGAAAGTCACTCATGGCAATAGACAGAAAATTTGGAAAAAAGCGTGTGTAGAAAATATACCAGAAATTAGGGCTGACCAATTAATTGAAATTGCACAATAACCTACTGCAGTTTTTGAATCGCAGGGAGGCACAATATTTATTACAGGTGCAAAGTATGTCAAAATACCGTTAATTTCAGATACTGTGGTGCTGCAAAGTTGTCCTGGACTACACATCATAGTCTACAAACTCAAGAAAACATTGTCAATTGGTACAAATCCTTGCAAAAATCACACCATAATGATTGTAATGTTTATCAATGAAAAGTAGAACAACTATTAAAAAACAATCACTCCTTCTGATGTCGCAAATCGTATTACAATATCAGAGCAAATAATTGCAATTAGATATTTTTTCAAAACTAAAAATGTACATTATTAACACAATAGAGGTATATGCTAAGAATATATGCCAGAGAAAACCCTAGAAATCTAGAAATAAAAACTAAGACTAAATGATAAAATAAGTAAAAGCGAGTTCTGTGACATATGGGACAAATTCAGATGAAATGCATGTTCAGTTGATGCTTCTTTGTATGAGGGGATTATTACCTGTGAGTGCATTTTGGCTCACACTGACCCATTCACACCAACACTCGTTACACTCAGTGTTACTCACTGAAAACTAAACTGGCTTTTCAGGAACAGATTAACTAAACACAATAATTACAATTTATCTAAAAACTGGATTATAAGATCAATGGTTCTTTTTTACATTGTGTTATTTTGTTTTTTTAATTAATGATGTGCAAAGAAATGTGTGTATATTTTTTTGTTTTGCAGCTAAAGTAAATAATATTCAGCAAATAATAAAAGTTGTTTATTAATTTTGAGTGCCCTTGTTTTTTTTTTTTTTAATGTCAGTAATATTATAATATTGAAAAAAATCCAGCACTGTGGACAAATGGCTTCAGGCATCACAGTTTTTTCAGGCACTGTTTGCACTTTTAAGAGAAATGACTCAATCAAATTAGACTTGAAAAATTGAGAGTTTGTTGCAGCCCTAATAATAACTAAAATTTTAAATGCCTGCCAAAAAAAGGACAACAGCATTTTATTGGAATAAGTGCACCACAATGCTCTATTAACACATTCATGAGATGTGTTATAATTAATTAAGTGGGTGCCAAGAGCAACAGTAACACTTCCTGTTTGTGTGTGTGCGTGTGTGTGTGTGTGTGTGTGTGTGTCCTGGGCTGTGAAGCTCGTTTCAGTCTAATAAAACGGCAACAGCTGCAGCCGGCACCGGTGACCTGAAAGTTACTTGTTTGTGTTTGTTGGTGCATTTTCGATGCGGATAAGTTTGGGATCAAAAGTAAAGTGAGTGTCGATCAGAGTGAATGACTCGTTGGACAAATTGGAAAAGAGGAAGAGAAGGGTGGGGGAGGAGGATGATGGAGACAGATTTGGGTGCATATTGAATAGGATGACTAAGTTGTGCACAGGAGGAGGAGGTTCTGCAAGAGGAGCAAAAGTTAGCACCTCTCAGAGTCGCTTCCAGACTTAGATGTGAATGTGGGTTTGAGCATCTGCTTGTATCAGTAAATGCTCATGTAAGATGAAATTGAAATTCTCAAAGTTGGACTAACGTTTAGATAATGGAGCTGGTTAACAGCAGTGGAGGCTGATATTCTGTTTGCTCATTAGCACCTGAGTATTAGACACACCTGATGGCAATCAAATGTAGAACAAATCTGATGAAGCAACATGTGAAACACATAGTTCGCTACTTCTGCTTTTAGGCTTATGGAATCCTAAATTAACTGTGTGCCCTAGTGTGCGCTGGTACTTCTGTACTTATACACCTAGATAATTGTTGGGGATTGATTTACTCTTGCATGTTCACGCCTCGTTTGAAGGCTAAGTGGCCTCAGCATCCTGCACATGATTGATAGTTCCTGCCGCGACTTTAACCTGAAAGTGGAATTGCAAAAATTTGTAAATAAAAGCCAGGAAGAAAGCAATAAAAAGGCATCAATATGGCTATTGCTAGAACAAGAACCACACATTTCTAGACATAGGAGGTAAAATATTCAATGCTGCGTTAGCTAGAGGAGGTAAACACTGTATATTGTAGTGCATGGATTGAATGAAAACACGGAAAGGCGACCTTTTCAGGAGAGCGGTGGAACATGAGGCATACCGCCATCTACCGTAGCAGAGTCAGACATCGGGCCTGAACTGGCCTGGCCCTTCTGTGCAGGATCCAAAGTTTCCTCAGCGGTCTTTGATGTGAAAATTCAAGTGCTTAAAGCTTAAAGCCAGGAACAAAACAAGAAATCCCTAAGCACGAGGGGTAGTGTGCACCTCATTCGTATCAAAAGTTAAGCGTAGATGCGTACGAAATGTACAGCGCTGTAAAGTTGTCCATGTTCTCACTGTTCGATAGGAACCGGCTTGCCACATGCTAACTTGTTTGTCGCTTGTGATGTAAGAGGTCAACTGGAAGAAGGTCGAGTAGAAACCAGTTGAAAGGGGCTTATTGCCACCTACAGTAGGAGAGCCCATTGTTCTTTCATCAATAGATCAGTTCTTCTCTGGTTCTTGAATACTGGGACAAGGACAGAAATCCAATAAAATGGCCTCATTGAGCTCTAACCATAGCTCGACTTAAGTATACATGTAAAGGCAATGGGTGTGGGAGAGAACAAAATCTACACAATAAATATAGTAGCAATGTATAGATGGGTTTGTGTGAGCATCTGTGTATGTATTTGTGTGTTTGCATGACATGTTTGTCCGTCCATCCCACCATAAAGCCTAAACTAGGCTGATTTCTCCCCAAGCCAAAACAGCTTTCTCCCACTCTGCACAAATTAGCAGCAGCCCACGCTCCACTAACACATAACTGTCAGAAGCACAGACACTGCAGGGAGTGAGGAGGAGTGAGGGGAAGGTGAGAGAAGTGANNNNGGGTGGGGGGGGGGGGGGGACGAATTCGGAAAAGAGAACGGAAAAATGGAGAAGAGAAGGCGACGGATAATGTAGAGCAGAAGTGGTTTTGCGTCTCACAGAAGGGCTTCGTTACGGCTCCTTTCATCAGAGCCTGGTGTGCACTGTTGGTAATCATCAAGAAACATGACAGTTGTCTCTTTTAGTGTTTTAGTCTTAACGCTTTTTGTGCACATGTCCATTTTCCATTCATGCAGCGCCGGTATTAAGGCTTCACAGAATGCGAGGCGAGGAGACAGTGAAGAGAGAAGGATGAGGAACTGTTCACACAGGAAGTGGCAGACCTGTTGGCCAGACTCTGTTTTCTGACTGAACAGCTTATCTTTATTTAGAGTTGTCAATTATCCCTGAGCACTTAAGAACCTGAGAGAGGGGAAGCGGGAGGGAGAAGTAGGTAAAATAAATGCAGTGAATGGAGCCTGGTGGGGGGAGACGGAGGTGGTGAAAGAGATAGAAGGAGGGATACATGGGAGGAGAGCAGCAATTTGAGGAGAAGAGGGCCTTGATAAGAAGAAAAAGAGGGATAAGGAAAAGCAAATTATGCAAATATCAGCAGGCTCATTACCATTTCAAAACTCTGCAAAGGAAATCACAGAAAGCGGAGAGAAGCATATTTTTGGACTACGCCAAATTCATTCTCACTCCCTGTCTCTTCATTTCTTAAACTCTTTTTCTCTTTCTTGCTCACACACTCCAGTCCCCTCTCTCATTTCTCAGTATGTGATTTCCTATTTCTGTGCTCACTTGGCCTCCGATTTTCTGAGTTTCCGCCCTGAACGATTTGGTGCCAGTCCACATGTCCTAAAAGATCTCACTGCAAAGGATTGAGATATGGTGAGGAGGCCGTTGGAGCACACTGAGCTCATTGTCATGTTTGTGGAACCACTCTGGTGATGGCGTTTGGTACGTGACATGTTGTGTTTTTCTGCCGGAAGTTGCCAGGAGTAGGCAAGGTCTGCAAATCAAGCTAGTTGTGGCGTGAGGGGCAGTTTTCGCATTAAATGAAACACTTTTGTTGCAGTTCAGCCTTCCTTTTACATGACAACAGCGTGCTGTCGCCCCTTAAACTGCAAACATTTGAAACCAGGTTCCAGAGTGTAATCTTTTGAAACCACAACCTTCTTTCTGGCTGTGTAAACTGGCGAGCAGAGTGACTGTAATTGTTGTCACTCTCTACTTTAGATGGTCTTCTTGATATGCCAATCTTCCGATTTTTTGCTTTGCTTCCTGTGTTTGCAGTCGTTGCTGAACCCGGATGAGCAACTTTTCCCTCTGGGTTTTCTGCCATGTATCGGGCTTCCACTGGCTGAGTGGACGTGAAGGTGCATCTGCCTTTGTAGCGCAGCCAGTAGGAACACATACTCTCTGAAATGACCTGTGATTGGCCAAAAACTTTCACTTTCTTCATTTTCTAAAATCTGCTGAAGTCTACCTGAATTACAAAATTCTGAAAGGTTATTATGGAACTTTGACCCAGTGACATCAAATATAGTCTGCCTACCTCCGCTTTCAATCAAGCCTTTGTTTTAAAAAAACAGGAAATGTCTGCAAGCACAGTGCGGCCTCAGTTTCTGGTTCATGACTAACAGGAAAGGAACCTGCTGTAGGTCGTCTGCTGCTGTAGCCAATCGCATTCAAGGTTTTAGCAGGTCGTGCAGTTATGGTGCACTCACACCAGGCAATCCGTACGGTGCCTGAGCACGTTTGACCCCTAAAATCCAGTTTATGTGACTAGTGTGAGCGCTCCGTTCCATGCTCAAGCATGGCACGCTTTGTCGGCCCTGGCACCGTTGGAAGAGGTGGACTTCAGTACGGTATGGATGCATGTGCACGAGCACTAGCACTGAACGCTAACATCATTGTGACTGTTTGCGGAGGATTCACCTTACATTCATGCAGACAACAACAAACAATGTCCGCATGAAAAGCAGTGGAAAAATCTGCGACAGTCTTGTAGATCGCGGGAACCAGAGAACAATTTTAAAATGTTATTAAAAGGTGAAAAAAAAGCGAGTAAAAATACAGGTGGCGCTCTGTAGATGAGGAAGTTCAAGCGTGCTCAGGTGCAGTTAGACTGGAGCAATGTGGGTGCGGGCCTCAGGGGAGAGGGGAGGGGAGACATTCGTGCTTCGGCATGGTACAGGACAACAGGGCCAAGTGTGAGTGCGCCCTGAGACACACTCTTTTGAGTACCACTGCTGTGAATTTTAATAGTTTACTTACAGGTACCTTCCTGTCAGTTTAAACCATCCATCTCTTACTGAACTATCTTGCTTTAATGGCTACAACTGTAATAAAAAATACAAAACAAATGCACAGTGACACATGAACAAACGGGTGACAGCGGACAGGATTCGTTTTGAGAAGCCAAAGACCCCTAGTGAGGCATGTTCCAGAGGACGACCTGACTGTAGGTCACTGTGACTGTGCAAAGACACTTCCAGCCAGACCCCTGCTGCCCCCCTCCCTACTCACTGGAACATTTTTGGGTTTTGTAGTCGGGTATGTTTGAGTGTGTGGCTGAATTCTTGACCTTAATCCTGACATTGTGAATATGTGTGTTTGTGTTTGCTCCGCTCTAATAAAGGAACATGCCCCACACAAAGATTTTAGGATTTTGACAGGTAGGCTGGTTCATCTGTAGCAACCTCATTTTGACTTGCTTGTCAACCCCATATTTTTTGCTTTTGCTACAATTGATGCTCAAAATCTTACAGGGAAAATAGACTTCTCTCCAGGAAAAGTAGTGAGTCAAAACATAAGTTATTTTTAATCACAGTTTGATTGGAATAGACCAATCTCCTGCACACATTCTTAGACTTGCCAACAAATAATATCACTGATTTATCTCTTCTTTTGCTTTAAATCTCAACCAGTCCTTTCTTAGCCTTGTGAGACCAGCCTGAACTTGTGAGTCTTACTTTCATTTCTCTCCACAGATCAGTCTGGACTTTCACCCATCTGAGCAAGACAGGCTTAGTCAAAAAATTCCCGGGCCAATCAGGTCCTGCGTTGTGACTTCTGTTTGTCCGTTAGTGGAAGTCAGCCATTGACTGGTTCATGTAATCGTTGACCTGAACACAGTGGCTTTAGCAGGGATAGTCCAGCTGGCAAATGCTGCTTACACTGTTAAGTTTAAGCTAAGTGAAGCAGAACTCTAATTTAATCAAATAAAAATTGCATGGACATGTGTTTTCAGAGCTTATAGTCTATGCTACAGTGATAACTGGACATGAGTTTGTGGTTGTGACGGTCTGTAGAAAATGCTAGCTGCCAATGCCGCTAATGTTAACAGCTTTGCCTATGAAGCATAAGGCTAGAACTCCAAAACACATGTCCACACAGTTTTTATTCCATTAATTCAGAGTAATTAACATTTCAAGGGCAGTCTAATCAGAACAATAAAGGCAAAATGTGACTGATAATGTTTATTACCTTACAAAGCAGGCTTTATGTCTAGGAATGGGTATCGTTAAGATTATAATGGTACTACTTTTACCAATACTGCTTATCGATCCAGTACTTACCAATACTAGTATTTGGTTCTTTTACTGGTTGCCTTTTCAAGAGGAAAAAATAGATTAAGAACAGAATTTGATTTTATCTTAAATGGTGAAAGCATCATCCAAACTGTTGTCTAGCAAATAGCTTAGTAGCTTCATTGCTGGATGTAAAGTGATTACACTTGACTCTGAGCGTTTCGGAACGTCAGTTTGGATGATGCTTTGATCATTTCAGCATGGCTAAGCATTCAAATGACTACAAACGGTTATTAACCTGTGTTTGCATAATTTAATTAAATCTGCATGGGCTCCTGCTAACATAACATGCAGCTAGCATTACATAATGGATATGGAAATGGTAGAACTGTGAGCTTGGCTGTCAAATGGTGCATTTATCTGTTGAGTATGATGGACTTTTGATAGATGTTAAAAGAGATCGCTCACGTTACCCCCCTACAGGCAAAAGACTTAACGTTATTGCACTTAATGCAATGAACACTGTCTGCATCAGTTTTGGTGAAATACCACCAGACTTTAGAGCGTTTGATTTCTCTCTGTGTCTATCAGAATGTGTCCGCTCCACTCCACCCTTCCCCGCCTCCTGCACAGGACGACAGGCTCTGACACAGAGATGTCTGTTCAGGAGAGTTGAAGCGCATAAAAAATCCCTCATAGACGAATGCCTTGAGTGGTCCAATACCGTTAAGCAGAACTGATAACGTCAGAGCTTATCAATACTGTGGTCTTTGAAAATTTAGCCCGCAGGGCCTGTTTAATACCAGGTCTCAGTACCTATCCCTGTTAATGTTACAATGTGAATGGTCCCCTCCTAAACTCAGTGTCATTTTACCCAATAGAGCTCCGAAAAAAATTAGCAGTTATAAAAATATGTAAACTGCGCTATTAAGGCAGAGGAGCTACTAAGAATATCGAAGTGCCGAAGCAGAACTAAATAATGAATAATAATAAAATTAAAACTGCCTGGACATGTGTTTTGGAGGTTTAGCCTTATGCCTCACAGGCAAATCTGCTGGTGTTAGCAGCTAACGACGGTGTTTTCTTCCAACCATCGCAGCCACAAACTTAGATGCCTTGAGTTATCACTGTAGCATAGACTACAAGCTCCAAAACAGACATCCATGCAGTTTATGTTAAATCAGAGTTCTGCGTAACTTCGCTAACCTTAATGGCATTAGCAGCATTTGCCAGCTGGATTATCCCTGTTAAAGCAACTGTGTCGTGTTCACGTCAACGATTACATGAACCAATCAGGGGCTGACTTCCACCAGGGGACGAACAGCAGTCAGAACACAGGCCCTGATTGGCTGAAGGAGTTGTCGGTCAAAGCAATAGTTTTGCCCCACTGAGGTAGAAGTCCAAATTGATCTGCAGGAAAGAGACGATTGTGAAACTCAGGAGATCAGGTTGGTCTCACCAGGCTAATCCTATCTAGCTTCTGTTCTAGCACACAGAATCACCAAATTTGTAGTCTTAATTCAGAATTCAAAAGGTTTCAACTTTGTAGTAAATTTTGGCCCTGCACCCTAAGTGTGACAGACTCAATCAGCACCTGCTTGACTTGCCACTTTTCCTAATGGAATACGACCTGTTTTGTATACACATGCTCACCAGGGAGCCCACACAGCCCTCAGGCCCCGGTGCCAGTTCCCCAGATGGGCCCACGAAGCCCCCTACCGCCCCCACTCACTCCCTGACCTGGCATGGATTCCCCCGTCTGATGCCAGTTTGGTGTAGAAAGGAGTCTGTGGGCAGCTGCTGCTTCTCTGCTCAGCCACCATCAGGCGCACATGCACACACACACGCAAACAATCATGTCAAACTCATTACTCAAGGGATGTTTCTGAATGGTTCCCTTGAACTTCTGATGAACTGCAATGTAATCTCCTGTCCTGTGCTTCATCTCATCTCCACAAGTCTGTCCTTTTATTTCTTCTGCACCTGTTAACAGAATAAAAGTCTTTCATTTGGAATAAAAGATGGAAGCTGAATACCAGCAAGTTCACGGCACGTACAGTGCACCAAATAAGATTTAAGGAAACCTAAAGGAAGCCTAAAGCGATCAAAAAGCAGAAGGGGAAATCAGATTTGATCTCAAGAGAAAGATCGGAGTTATAAAGGGAATACAAGACAGCGTACCAGTGCTTTAATTATATCCACAGACATAGCCTGAGGTTGTGGCCTTCATGTCAACCCAGTTAAAGTGAGATACGCACATTCACATGCACACTCACATTCGGGTCTAAGAAAGTATGGCAGAGTGCTCAGAGCCAGACATGTTTTTGTCTTCCAGCAGAACAGGCAATGCCTTAACCTACTTTGTCTGCATCAGTGCCATTATCCTGACAGCTATAGCAGACCGGACAATGTGTGTGGTGTGTGTGAGTCTTTGTGTTTATGTGGATGTTGTAGAGGGAAAAAGATTTTACCATGTCATGAATTTTGCATACGGCCTGGTGTGTTTTGCTGTGTTGGCTGTCTCGACTTTCGAGGACCTAGTCGTCTGCGGGGTGGTTTTGTTTGTTAATGTGTGTTTGTGTAAATGCAAACTTAAAATTAGTTGTCAGTTTTTGCCTTCAGGTAGTAAAGATGGACAGAAAGCTAAAGAGCAGAGACAAAAATAGAAATTCATAAACTTTCACTATTATTATCACTCCAATTAATCAGCATCTGGGTTTAACGTAAGCACATTATCAGCTGCAGATACTCATGCAAACATTCCCTGAAATAACCTCGATGTATAAAGATAACACCAGAGTGTTACGGAAACACTTGCTTGTCCGCAGGAAATAGGTTGGGCTCGGACTTTCTTAATGATTCAGCACTGGGTTGTTGTAAATGTATTTGTATTTTCCACTCCTGTGGTGCATCTCCACTGTGAACAAGTTCATAATTCAGTGGGACTGGAGATGTAACACAAAAACTGTGATACTTTCCTCCAATTTGGACTCTCAGGTTCCTCAAAGGTCACCGCTGTCAAGACTCTTCACAATGAGCCAGGGGTGCAAATATGTTTGTCAAAGTTCACTGAAATCTGAAAAATCCAAATATCATTTTCTCAGATATGAGAGGATGGGGTCTTATTGTAAAAGAAGAAGGATTTTTTTTTTTTTTTACATTGAGCCTTATAATAAAGATGTTTGCGATCATACACGATGTTCTATAGCATTATTATAACAAGTGGTGCAGTCCTGAGAGCTGAAGCTTGTTGCTGATGTCACAGCTAGCTGAAAACAATGACGGAGCATGTGCACTCAGACAATCTGTCAAAAAACAATCAACGCTCGTTTTAAAAGACGTGAAAGTGGCAGAATGATAAGTGGTGTCCTCTTATCTACTGACACTAAAACATGCAGCTAAACATGGATTTCTAACTTGGAAACGCCTGTTTGTTTGTTTCGTAAAGCAGCACTTTTGGGTTATATGTCCATGTTAAGCTTTGTCTAAGTGCACATGCTCCTCCATTGTTTTCAGCTAGTGGAGACATCAGTAAGGAGCTCCAGCTCTCAGGACTGCACCCGTTGTCATAATAATGCTGTAGAACATCGTATATGTTCGTATATATACAATGATTTAATTTAAAGCTTAATGTGCAAAAAAACAAACTTCTCCTTAAAAGTACTAAAAGGCAACCAGTTGCTGCGACCAACAAGCCCCAGCATATTTCAGTTTGCTTGATTTTGACTTGCTGATGTTGCCTGTACTTTCCGTATTCTTCTCCTTCTGCAATTTAAGGCTGACGTCTTACCTGATTATTATCTTGTGTGGCACACCAACAGGTGATGATATCAGCAGGCAGTTCTCTGAATTGTTTTGTGGCTGCAGTTCTCGGTAACAATTTACTTTGTCATTCTCATTAGACTGGCCCTGCCACAAATTAAATGTAGTTTTGGTAAAGCTTTCACTTGCATATTCAAAGCTTGTCATCCACAAGTTTTACCATTTGTTAATTTATAGTGTGTCTGTTTACATGCTGATGTAAAGATAGACGGACACATATTTGACTCTGGCTGTGCTTTGCCTTTTCACTTCCTCTTAAACTCACTTGTTATTGCGAAAGTGTGTTTTGTAAAGGCTCTTAAAAGCCCAAGCAGGTCCTTATGAATCCAGTGGAATCCTCTGGAAGCTATCTATTATGGATGACCACTCCAGGGTTCAGACCTTTGCTTTGCAGACGCGAGGGGTTTTCTAGCTTCTGACCAGCAACACTACCACGACCAGAGGCGGGCCTTTCCCTGTCCGGGAAGGGGAGTTCATTACAGCCAAGCCCACAGCCTAATGGCTGCAGCACGGTGGTCAGTGATAGACTGTGTTTTACCACAAACTCATTTAAGAGAAGAAATAGAACATGGTTTGCTGTCTGCTCTCCTTCATACTTGTTTTCTAAAAGAGGTGAATTTAGAAGGAGCCGTTAAGACAAGGTTTCGGCATTTAATTATCACCATATCAACGCAAGTAAGAAAAAACATGGGGTTTTTTTGTCATTGCGAGGCTGTTTTCTCACATTATAAATCTTTGTCTAGCTTGACTTTTAACCTGAACTCCTCTTTATGATGCTGTCGTCCATTTATATCTCTGTCTTTATTATCAAACCTTCACGTCTGTTCACATCCTGAAGAAATACACGAGGCCGTTTTCAAGCAGGTTGCTATAGTCTGCGTTGAACATCCAGAATTTGTCTGTCTGGCTTTAGCGCACAAGGCATTCCTGTGACCTGTGTCACACTGTGATATCAGTGTGGTAAGCTGACATCTCTCATAAGTTCAGTTTAGCCTCGCCGACAGTTAATGGCTCTCTGTCTGCCGCGAACTCCGTGCAGACTGGGAAGGCATTACCACTGGGATGGAAGGAGAGGGCGTAAAATATGAATGAACGGATCTCCCCACTACAGCCCGGAGCTCAGAACAGCTCTTTGTCTTCCTCCGTCTAGTTTTTAGAAAGCTGTTTTATAGCCTTGATGTTTTCAGGTCTTTTTCAAAACAATCAGGAGCTGATTCTTGTTTATTTTTGTAGAACTCGTTTCCTCAAGTCAGTCAGGCAGCTCGAGGCAAACCTCATCTGAGGATTGTGTGAACTTGTGTGTGTGTTCATGCAAGTTTGTACAGCAAAATGAATAAAACGTTAAAGTGTATATTTAGCTTCAGAAATTTGCTTTTTGGCCTTTGTTCTGCTTTGTGCAAAAGGCAATATATGGGAGCAAAACATATTAAAATCCAAGTGTGTTTGCTGTGTCTCTTTACACAGAAAAACATTCAATCAAACTAAATGCATCTATGTGCGTAAGAAAGTAAGTAAGCAAGTAAGAAAGTCCAGAAGAAGGTCCCGTCAGCCAAGATATTTAGAAAGCAAATGCTTCTAGCTTCTGTAAAGTTGATTCACTATCATTGCATGCACGAGAAACGATACTTCACTATCAAATCAAAGCCAAAATCTGAAAACATGACGGTACTTGTTTTTTTTACAGCACTGTCGGTACTAGGGATGCAGTTCTTGTGGGTATAAGAGAGGCAGCATATACTGTAAGCTTGCAAGTGCTAGTCTGCAGTTAAATAGTAAGCAGCATCACGGAGGAACAGCGACACGCCAACACCATATCCACCCTTGCCTGTCAAAAAAGAAAAATAGTAGCAGTTGTGTATGAAAGTTGGCTACTTTGAATTTGAGGCTGATCATGTGGATTAATTTCATAAAAACTGAAAAAATGAAATGTGCCAAGGGGGAAAAGAAACCAGAATCTTAAGTGTTTAGGTCCTTTTAAGCATTAAGCCTTGAATACGAGTCTGCTCCTTCTGTCTTCCTTCTTTGTTGAATTTATTTATTTTTTATTGTTAACGATTTAATCCAAACTGAGGGCGTTTGCTTTTCGAGAGCAGCCCAGTAACAGCTGAAAACACTGACCTATAGCACAGCTGATAGCCCAAAACTCTTCACTCATTCTGATCTGTTAAGCCTTTTAAATATTTTTCAATAACCCCAAATCTGCTGCCATGTACTGGCTAAATAGGAGAAGTGGCAGAACATGCGAGGGAGAGAGTACAAGATTTTGGCACCAAAATGAGACTTTCTTTACACTTCAGCAGTGTTTTATAGCAGTATGAAATGAAGGGTACTAAAAGGGTGGGTTCTCATATTCTGCAACAACTGAGCTTGTTTCATTGTCCAAATCTGTGTTTTTATTTGACACAGAAAGGTATTGGAAAAGGGTTATTTTAGAAAGTTTAATGGTTGTTTTGAATAGAAAAATCATATTTAGTTTCTGTATTTTGAGATTCCCAGAGATGCTGATCAATGAGGCACAGCGAGAGACAGTGAGAGGGGGGTTGTAGAGTGAGTGAGTGAGAGTGTGTATTATAAATAACCCAAATCAATAATAAACGACACAGTATCTCACATATTTGGAGTCGGGTCTGGGGTTCTCAGGGGAGATGGATGAAAAAAGCAACCCCGCCCCCTCCTCTTCCCTCCACCCTGTCACTGTGGCGAAGAGGGGGAAGGTACAAAAATAAGAGTTGCTATCTTTTTTTTTTTTTTCCTCTCCTGAGCTTGAACCAGCTTGTGGTTATGGTTTGCATGAATGTGTGTGTGTATGTGTGTGTGTGTGTGTGCACACATTTGTGTACGTTACGAGGCGGACGCGTCCATTACTTATTCATCAGTCCTGTCTGCCAGGCTGCCACGCTGTGTATTTCAGCATGCCTTGCAATCATTATGCCACATGCATTATTTAACACACACGTGCACGCTGACTCTGATGGAGATAGCAACACGAGCTATTTATCTCAGATATGCTCACTTATCGCCTCGTCTGCTTCCCTCACCGACTTTTGCAAATAACTGCACAAATCCACCTCTACATACACACTCATTGACTTATCTTAAGGTCACACACCACATCTGAACACAAAGTTTAATACACATGCTTATATTCATGTCTTTCTTCTCTGTTCTATTAGCAGACTTGTAGTGTAGTCTCATGCTGGTTGTCATCTCATGAACATGGACATGTGGCAAAGTTGATCAATGTCTCACAGCCACGACACTGTGGATATAGGTTGCATTTTGATTGTCAGACCAAAACAAGAAATCTCCTATAGGTAGAAATCAAAATTAGACGTCATATCACTCAATGGCTCCAGGAGAACAAGCCTAAAAAAATTTACTGTAACTCACTGGTCTCATAATCATTATGCAAGACAAAAATACAACAAGTTTGGTTATTAGGAGCCAAACCAGTACACTGGTTTATGATATTAGTGGCCGATATCAGCCTCTGGTATCGGTGTATATGTTCTCTGATATTTGTCTATATTAAAGCTGTTTTTATGGCTGGAAAATATGTTTGGACTTGTGTTTTATGTAAGGGATGATGCCCGAGGAGGTGTCCATTATCAGGAATGAATGGATGAAATGGATTCCTGAACTGTCCGACTTCGCCAAGTCCATTCATTTATCGTTTAGTATGGACACATCAGCGGGCATTATCCCGCTTATGCTGTGGTCACTTAACACTGGAAATAACAAGTAAACCAGTAATTTATATTTTCACGTGCCTTGCAGTCAAAATGCAAAGTTTTTAACAAGCAACAACTCCATTTTCCTAGCATCAGCTGAGAGCTTTACTAGTAACTGGAATAATCATTACAGTCCCACAAGGTTCTTATATAGTGAAAACGTAAATGCAGCTGGCCAGTATGTTTAACAACAGGTGTAGCTGTCCAGTCAGCCATCATTGTCCCCAAATCAATAACAAATTTCGTGAAGAAAATGGCTGGCAATTATTTGTATTATTGAAGTTACGTTAGAGGGCTGAACAGTGACTGAAATGGTTGCTTGATACCAGTAAGCTCAGACGACAGTGAAACAGGGCTGCAGTGGCTAATCACACATAAACACAGCCACGAATACAGTGTTGGTGTATGGAATTATTTACATGGTCCAATATTTGCCGAAGATATTAGAATTTTCCGGCCATATTTATAATATCACTTTTCAGTATCAATACATGGACCTCTCTGCAGTTCATCATGTGCATTAAAATCTGGACGCTCTTCTTTATGAGACGTATGAACAGCAACAAAAAAAATCGACAAGCAAAATCATTTTGAAGCTCAGCACAGAAAAAAGATTTAAACCTTTTCTTACAGGATCTTTTGTGTTTTTTGAATGTCAGACATTCCTGTCAGCGTTGTCTTGGTCGTGACACTGTTTGATTTGTTGTGAGTCAAAGTGTGCTTTCCTTTTTACTGTCACATTCACACATTGCGCCAACAGTTGTACGACTGTGTTCCTCTTGAATCTAGTAATGTGCTGGCAGCCTTCAACAAGTTTTGTGGATTTTTGTTTGTCTTCTCTTTTGTTTGCTGTGTCATGGCCAAAATAATCCAAACCTTTTCCAAAACCGTCCATGTGTCCCCCTGCTCATTTTTTTTTGGCCAAGCTGCCGGCTCGCCGCCTTTGATCGTTGACCACGTTACTGGCCATCTAACCTGATGTCCGTACATTGATTTTCACCACGAAGTCCATGTGGTGCTGTTTTGCTTCAGTTTTACAGTCTAGTCACATCATATGCGTGTGCTTGTGTGTGTGTGTCTGTGCCATTTTGGTTTGGGCTCAATAGCGTTTGCTGTTATCAGTGTCATGGCTGCATGAAGCTTAGCTGAGCCTTTGACGTCAACACCACACAACGCGCTGATAACACAGACGTTTATCGCAGCCAGGTGCGTGGGTGTGTTGTCTGATCAAACAAAACTTGGCTTCCTGGATTCTACACTGAATGTCAAAAATAGCTCAAACACACAGAGATGCAGAAGAACCCCCCATCCCACACACAAACACACACACACACACACACACAAATTAGATAGGGAAATATGTGTAAATGTGCATTGACGTGGACTTTGATAACGTAATTTTGAAAACTGATTTCTTAAACACCATGTACACAATAAAACCCAGTCATCCCCTCTATTGAGCTAAGGAATTCGTAGAAACACTTATTTATTTTGATTGTGAAGAAATTAAAGTTTTGATGATCAATCAAGACAATGCATGCTAACCAGCTAACCAGGAGTCTTCCTGTCTTACAATCAGTGTTTTTTTTTAAAAAGCATTTTTTCTACTTGTAAAATCTGTTGAAGTCTCTAATACTTAAAGCAACAATGTGTAACTTTACTGCAACCCACGACTTTGATAATGAAATTTAGCGATGCACGCTAATGCGTCGCACAAAACAGCAATTTTAGTAAAACAGGGTCATATTTCACAGAGAAAATGTCCACTGGTTTTCCCTCTGATGTCCTACTGCTGCTCTGCCTCAACTCTGCGATTCAAGATGTTCCTGAAAGCAACATGTTGGCTGCCTGCAGACCGAAGCCGCAGCTGTAGCAGAGAACCTGAGAAAATTTTCTCTGTAAAATATGACCTGGTTTTACTAAAATTGCTGTTTTGTGTGACGCATTAACATGCATCGTAAAGTGTTTTTATTCAAAGCCACTGAGAGCAGTGGTTTAGCGAGTCGCTAAAGAGACAACGGCAGAGAGTAGAGCCCAGATGAACAATGTGTGGAGCCAAACGTCCAACTAAATCCACCTTTTGGTCCCAAGAGTTTAAACAATAAACTTTAAGCTCTGAATCATATTTTAATGACAGCTGGGAGCGGCCACGGTCGCTACCATCTGTTTTCCTTCTGTTATCTCAAAATCACGAAATAATCGTCTCATTATTACAGAATGACAGTTTGTCATGTCGTGATAACAGGAGAAATTACTGGTTATCACGGGACGAAAAGGCTCGTTTTTCCGTGAAAACGAAAAAAAACAATTGGGTCACACAGTGAGACAGGCGAGTTTCATAGAAAACTGCACATCTTTCTCTTTGCCATTCTAATAACATAGGCTTTATTTGAGCAGCTGCTGGCTGATGCAGAGATAGGAGTTGGTCAACATCTTTGACTTTCACAAACACAATGTTTTCCTTATGATCTTTATATTTTAGTTGTCTGCTCTAACTGCAGGGAGCAAACTACACATTTATACTTTTATTTACTGTCTAGTCATGAATCCTCCCCGACAGTGGCAGTGATCTTTCAGGATCAATCCTGTATGATCATGAACCAAACATCGGCTTTTGATTTCTCCATAGTTATCCTGTGTTCTGGAGATGAAGGCTCATCATCACGCATTAATTTATCTCATTAACATGAGATAAAAAGCCGTTGTCCCCTGATAATGAGTTCATTATTTTGTAATCTCAAGATAACAAAATTAAATAAAAGATAGTAAGGACTGTGGCCACTCCTGGCTTCCTTATATGTTACCACTCTCAGCACGTAAGCTATTTATCCTGCAGTCAGTTCTATCCAGCTTCTGCATATTCACTCATATTGGCTGAGCGTCAAATTGCCCATTGGTAAGACTGTCTTTTATCCGGTGTTGCCCCTGCTGGCTTTGTATTGAGGCTGGACTCTGTATCCAGACCGTGATGGGGATTTTTGGCCAATCACAGGTCATTTTAGGGAGTGCGTGTTTCTCCTGGCTGCTCTATGCTGTGCTTCTTGGCGACAGGTGAGGTTGCTATGAGCTGACTGCCCGTTGAAACAAGTCTTGTGCTCTAAAACTGACTTCTGGCGACTTGACAAGCTGAACTGCAGGTGACACTCAGCTTGTCAAGTCATCATCAGCCAGCTTGAGTTGAGCTGAGATGGACCAGTTTACTCCGTTGCAACTTTCCCCGCAACTGTTTACTCGCGTCGTGGATCTTTGGTGTGGACTGGCCTTAAAAGAGGGAGACAACAAATGAAAAAACATGCAAGCTGGAGCGAAAACAGGAAGGGGAGGGAGCAACTGAGATGCTTCGTAGGGAGTCTCATGCTACAGCTAGCTTGATTTCCAGATTTTGTGTATCCCAGTTTTAACTGCTTCAGTGCAGCTCCTCAGATAATTCTGTTATGGTCATTTTAAGCTTCCTTTACATAATAAACCTTGTAAAGTGATGAATTAAATCATAAAAATGTTTTTAAAAAATATAAACAAGATCTGACAAAGAATCTGAGGAAAAGTTGCAATAATCTGGATTAAAAAAGAATTTAGTGTGGATATTTAACCCCGACTGTACGCAGTATCTACTGTGTGTGTGTGTGTGTGTGGGTGTGTGTGTGTGTGTGTGTCTGTGTGTGCGTGAGTGTATGTGTGTGTTCCAGTTGCAAGGACAGGCAGCGACCATTATCATCAAGGCAACTTCACAACAACTGTCTGTTCTGTTTGGCTGCCGGTATGTAGGAGGGTTTTACAGAGAGAGATAGGATCCAGATTTGTGTGTGTGTGTGTGTGTGTGTGTGTGTGTGTGTGTGTGTGTGTGTGTGTGGGTGAAA
>JAQLOL010000005.1:22666379-22677018 GCA_029783665.1 Naso thynnoides | reverse complement strand
TTTGTGTGTGTGTGTGTGTGTGTGTGTGTGTGTGTGTGTGTGTGTGTGTGTGTGGGTGCAACAAGTAACACACACAAAGAAATGTGAGCAGCAAAAACACTGAGCTCCGTTCAGTCATAAAAAAAGAAGCAGAGGTGTTTCGTAAAAGCTCAGCGTTTGTCTAGTCAAATGAGAACGTGGTCACAGTATAACTCCCTCCGCCTCTCCGCCAGTCGTTGTGTTCACAGGCAGAGAGAGAGACTCCCATAAAATGCTCAACATGCCTGAGACTGCCCTCTGATGTCACAGAAAGAGAGAGAGAGAGAGAGAGAGAAGGAAGTAGAGAGAGAGAGAAAGTGGGAGGGGACCGAAGGAACAGAGGGAGGGAGACCGAGTGGCAGCCCGAGGGCAGCGCAAAGCAAGTCAGTGAGAGAAACAGAGAGAGACGAGAGTGTGAAAGACAGGCAGGCAGGGAGAGTCTGTTCTCACCACCAAAAACCAGGTTGGTCTGCTGTATTTTGGCGCGGCAGTGGACTTTTACAGCTCTGTTCAGAGTCACACTTTTGGCTACGCACACACTTTCTCTCTCTCTTAGATACTGTACACTACATGCGCACACACACACACATACACAGACGCACAACAACCGGACAGCACCACACAACTGATGGGTAAGAGCTCCTGTTGTTACTGCAATGTTGTTTGGAAATTCTCATTCAGTTTGATTGTGATTTTTGGTGCTAAATGATGAGTTTATCAAGTACTTACTGACTGTAGATTGTATTCTGTTTAGTAAGTGTGTGTGTGTGTCTTTACATGAACTTATTTAGCCCACAGATATGTTCTCGTGTATGTGTGCTCACTTGAGGAGACGGTGTGTGTTTGTGTGCTCATTGGCCGTGTGGGTGTGTGGCTTCGAGTAGTGGCAGTGTTTATTGAGAGGTACTGATGTATGGAGTCTCCTGCTCAGCGCAGCCTTCAACTGAATGGAGCAGATGGCAGCGGCTGCGTCTGTTCCTCCTCACAGACTATTGTGTACATGTGTGTTTGTGTTTAGCTCTGTGTGTGTGTGTGTGTGTGTGTGTGTGTGTGTGTGTGTGTGTGTGCAGGGATATGCATGCAATGAAAGTTTGTGTTCTCATGCAAGAAGAGAGATTTTCATGCAAAAATCTGTTGTGGTCGCTCAGCACTTGAAAAAACGCAGATGACAGAATATTGCGACATTTCGTACAACGAAACACAAGAAACTGTTGAATCCTCTGATCAGACATTCAGAGTAAAGTTGTGTTTTTTGTTCCAGATTACATTTGCTGCTCTTGCATCATTAGATAATAAGGGTTTTGTTGGATGACCAGTGGACGTTTGACTTCATGTCTCCCTGTCTTGGTTTATTTGTGTTATCTGTACTACACGCAGTCAAGCTTTTAATCCGTTGTGAACTGGCTAGTTGAAGAAAAGGTGTTGTTTATCTTCACATGCATCATCCGTCTTTAAAAGCACAGTCGCCAAATAATGTTGAGAGACTTGATAAGTTGCTCTCGATCGCTTTAAAGCTGACCACCTGCCCTCAGAGGGAGAGAAGAAAGGGTTGAGGGAAGCAGAGAGGTGGTGATGTACAGTACAGCGAACTGTTGGGCTCCAGGGACGTGCACTGACATATATCAACATGCATGCACACCCTACCCAGACTTGTCAGTGAAGCCTTGAGCTGAATGCACATGCAGGCCATGTGTTGAATTAGTTGCCTATCATCATTGGTCCTTCCTCCATCTTTAGCTCCACCCCTCCTCCTCAGTCCAACCAACTGCTGGCCACAATCCCACCGGTCGCCATGGCGCTTGCCTCCCTCCTCTGCCGGCACCTGTGTATGTATATGTGTGTGTGTGTGTGTGTGTGTGTGTGTGCGCGCGCGCGGGGCTCGCGGCAACACTCTGTCAGCGATTACCATTCATTCTTAATCTGCAAGCACTACGCTGCTGTCACGTTCTATTTTTGTGCCTAGCTTTGTTTTCATCACACGCACAACATTTGCTGAGTACTTTTGAATTTTAAATAAAGGTGTGCGTTCAGTTCCTCTTACAAAATCTGTAGGGTTTGTGTGAGTGCAAAGATGCCCGGTGGGGCGAGGAGCTCCCTCGGGAACTCTGGGCTATAAATAACTCCCTCTGTGTGATCCATGATCCCAGCCTGATCATTCATGGGAGAGGGGGCCAGAGGACGCAGGGAGGGGGGGAAGTCAGAGATAGAGGGACACACAGAGTGATGGATGAATAGATGAGGGACTGAAAATCGGAGGCACAGGCTGACATTTGGGCAGGCGTGTTTGTGTCAGTTTTCAGTGAGTTCAGCCAGAGTTTACATCATCGTGCCTGTAGCGGGGAAACCTCACATCTCCGTGGGATTCTCTCAATTTCCCATCCAGAAATCAACAAAGTTCATCTCACTTCTGCCTCTCATAGCTTTAATGGCCCTTTAGCTGCTACTCTGCACATTTACCACCTACTATCTATAGAGTGAACCATTTGATAACATTAATTACTGATATTTTGGTTTGCGGTTAAGTTTCTAATGTTTGTACCTTCCTGTTGATGCTGTCAGGGTGAGGCAGCTCGTGCACCCTCCTCTCCTCCCGTGGCCTCGGCCTCAGACCCTCATGCCACACTCACAGAGCGCCATCCTTGTAAGCCGGACTAATTGCTTCACAGGTGCCTGCATCCTGCTGGCCGCTGAATGTCGCCCTGTCTGTCTGCTGCCATTCACAAAGCTTTGTTTCCTGTAAACAACACTTGGGTGGATTGTTATTAAGAGAGCTGCACTTGTTTCTGTCATGGTGCTGCGATCCTGTAGCGTCGGAACTGTCAGTCAGATGTGACACGGATATGTTTCCTGCGTGCTATGAGATCTTTTGATAGCATTTTAAAAACAGCCTTAGAATGACCTCAGAGCAGAGCTGTCCAGCCAGCTGGTATCTTTTTAGTGGAAAAGACACATTTGAAGCCTTGGGCAGCTTAGGAGCCATTATTAACTGAATCACAACAGCAGGTCTGAATAAACTGATTTTATATCATTCACTAATTTTGCAGTGTCGGTAGCAGTTCTCCATCTTAAAATCTCTAATTCTGCCTCCTTTTCTTGTCCTTAAGTAGATGAAAGTGTAAAAGTAAAAGCATTTACTTCAGTGGCAGATACAACTGTTGCCTGTAGTGTTGACACATAAATACATCGAGGTAAACTCGTGTTTTATCTCACAGATGAAATGTGTGTGGCTAAGATCATAATCTGCAGACACATGCAGCACTCGGTACAACGCTAATGTGCCAGTCGATCGTTTCTCTGAGCGTATTTTCTCCACCTTCCTCCTCCTCTTCATCTTTCTCCCTCTGTACAACCTGATGTAGCCCTTCAGCTTGAGGATAGGTGCCGGTAATTTTTTTGTTTGTTTGTTTGGACTGTAAGTGACGGGCGTTGTTTAAACAGTAAAACATACAGATGAAAATTCAAGACTGAAATCTCCTTTATTGGTCCCCAAGGAGACACTTGATTTGGACGCAGCTGCTGTCCAGATATGATAATAAATAATCAACATGTGTATGTTAAACTGCACATGGAAGCACAACACGTCACAATACAAAGGTCTACAAATGAGGATGTTTTTGTGTGGACGCAGGTGTCATTAAACATTTTTAGGTACATTCTGTTTACTCTGTTTAGTTTGTTGTGTCATTGACTTCAAGGCTCCAGTCAAAACTTTTTGCATGCGGGTGGGGGTGGGGGCACATCAGGTTATCTGTTAGGATCCGGTTTTGGTAGCATTTGCACATGAGATTATGACTGCATTTTTTTATGTGTGCTTCTCACAAGTGCACAGAGTAGTTTTGCTGACTTTAGTTGCCAAAATAAGTCATTTGGACTTGTTTATCGCCTATTTTTTATAATAGCACATATCATCCTCTGTGTAAATGTTAATGTTTGATGTCTTTTATTAGCCGCCTTCCTGATCTCTGCTGGTAAGAGTTTCAGTTTTGCTCAGTTACAGCTCGCTGTGCATAGGAGCTGAATTTGTTTTTTGCCTTAAAAGATCGAAATTTGAAGCGTTTGTGGTAAAATTTTGTAAATGTCATGAATTACTTAATGTGTATTTGCCATTAATTTTCCCAATAGGACTGCTCAGATTTCGAGGTAGCATGTGAAAGTCTATGAAATTTTTTGTGAAGTGGGGGGTGGGAGCCCCATTTGTCTGCGAAAACAAACAGCCCTTGTGAAGCCGGTGGCATGCTTACTGAGTCAGGCACATGGGGAAGCGTACATAAACAGCGTGGGGCTGAGAGTGAGTGCTAAGCTAACTCTGGGGGCCAGCCTCGCTGACACAAGTCTGTATGGGAAAATATACAGTAGAAAAGACGTTAATTGAGGTGATGCTCGGTGCATGTTTGGCACTGTGATGCGAGAATAGCTGGTGCCCGGGTCTCTCTGAAAGGGTGAAGAGTGGCACTCCGTTTGAAGTGCACTGACCCAACACAAGGTTTTGTTTGTTTGACCTTGTTGTTTACTGCTTATTGAGAATGTGTGTAAACAGTTGACAGGCATGTGTGTGTAAATGTATGCATGTACAGCGAATGTGCGATGCGGTGGGCTGAAAGTTTACCATGGTTCACTGGGAACGGCTTTGTTTGGACAACTCAGATAACTGGCACAGATTGTTCGGAGCGAGAACAGCAAACAGTGGCGTTTCTAGTGTGGCCGTCTTTCTATATGCTTGTTAATCTGAAAGTGAAACATACAAGTTGATGGGTCAGAGGTCTAGGAATCATTTTAACACGCCCATGTGCACACGGCTTTCTCATCGATACATGCATGACCTGAACCCTTGAAAGAGGTTTTAAAGAATGAATGCTTAAAATACCAGCATACTTGGTAGATCAGCCGTCTCCCTCATGATTTTAGTGCAGTGTTCAACACAAAATTAGTTACTTTTAATGTCCAGCTCTCCAGCAAGTCCTAACAAGTACAGCAGCACAATTACACAAACACACACATACAAGCATGCACCAGCGAAGCACCAGCATGTCTGGCCCGGCCACACCCTTTCTTCTCTCCCTGCTGTCCCGCCAGGCGGTGTTAAGTTTCCTTCAGCAATGAAAACCTGCCCAGTACCAAACATGTCATTGGCTATCTCAGCGAGTAACTGCAACTCCATCGCCACCTCATTGGTCACTGGGGGCGCCAGGACATCCGTGATAGGTCGGAGATGCTCTCCACTGGTTTCAGGGTATTGATGACTGGCAGAGGGCTTGGAACAGTGCTGTGGAGCAGATGTTGGTCTGAAAAGGCTGAATGATAAACATGCAAGCTCTGTATCAGGAATTCAGATACCAAGCTCATTGACTTTGAAGATTTTGTTATGCAGGAGCTCAAAGCCCAGAAAACTTTTAACACACAGCAACTAAATCTAGAGATCATGTTTTACTTTGCTGTAACTGGTTCATCCTCACACGGTCTTTTGTAAAACTCATGCTGTAAGATCCAATTGAGGCAATGAAACAGCTGGTTTAAGACTTAAAATGTTGACTGCAAGAATTTGAAATACGTAAAGTAGTGCTTTAACAGTGTTTAATCACAGGACGCCATATCAAGGCGCTTATGTCCTGTAGGGCTGCAACCAACTATTATTTTCATTATCAGTTAATTTGCCTATTATTTTTATGATTAATTGCTTAATCACTTATTCCTTGAAATATCAAAAAGTGTGAAAAATGCTCATCTCAATTTCCAGAGGTTAATGTAACGTCTTGAAATTGCTTCTTTTGTCCAGACAACAGCCTGAAACACAAAGACTTCTTATTTATTATCATAAATGATATAAAAAAAGCATCAAATCCTCACATTTAAAAGGCTAAAGTAGCATTTCTTTAAACTTTTTTTATTGAAAAATGACTGAAAAGAGTAATCAATCATCACAATAGTTGGTGATTAATTTTCTATCAGTCAATCAATTATTTGATTCATTGTTGCAGCTCAAGTGTCATGCAATAATTTTTATTAATGTTGATGGTGAGCTGCTCTGTTGTTTGCTTGTTTTGGGGAAATAATCTGATTGCGTTAATACTCTGGGGTTTACACATCAACCACGCTGATGTGCGGATGTTGCTTCTCCTGTGTTTGCTCTCAGTATCCGTGTTTTGTGTTCTACTTCACCGGATTATTGGGATAAATGAGAATAAATGATGCGGATTAAATGCATATACAGTGTTTTTGTGTCAGGGACTTTTTGACATCTCCATTTGCATTCCTGTGACCTTTTCGTTTTAACTCCAACCTTGTGTGTTTGCGCTGCATCTCTGTCGATTGTGACGGATAGTTTGCGGGTATATTTTCTCTATATGCTGTCAGATGTACGCTGGCGCTCTGAATCCATCTCCTTCAACATCAAACACTTTGCCTTCTCTGCAAAAGATATAGACACAGAGAGCGTAAGCGCACAGTACGCTGTCAGCACTGCACCTACAAGGAGCAAAACATGGCGTCGCTCTAAACACATATACACAAAGCGGGAACACACATGCAAATATACACACAGTAAGTCTGTGTGTCTGTCAGCAAATCCCTGCTGCTAAACTCATGTTGCAGGGGGATTGTTTTTGCTCTCTGCTGCCATGTTTCATCCCTCTACCCGTGTGTGTGTGTGTGTGTGTGCGCTTCACTATTTTGTCATCTGTGTGCAGAAAATGTGACAGTGTGTGCATGAGGTTTCTCTGAGAATGATGTTTGCATGAATGTGTGTAAAAAGTATATGACGGAGGCTTCTTATACACTTTGCTCCCACCACAGCACAGACTGTCACTCTAATGATCTCGGGCTGTTTAAATCAGGGACACTTTCATGTGTTTTAGTGTTTTGCTAATGCTCTTAGCTGCTGTGTACAACTCTAAAACAGGCTTAAATCCCTAGTTTGCCAACACTACAGGCAGCCACAGCGAGTATAGAGTGTAATGCTGAGTGCAACAGTCAAAACTGCAGCTCCCAGACAGCTGATGTAACAAGTGTCAGTGCATCTTACTCGGATCAGAGAGGACAGGATATTTTGGCTGCTGTCAAAGCATGAATAACTGTTTGGAGCTTAAATTAACTCTTCTACGAACAAATGTTGTGAAAATAAAAAGAGTTTGTTTTTTTCTTCCTTAATAAGTCCTTTTTTAAGAGCAAGGCTTTTAGCTGTTTTGAGGACCTCTGACTAAACATTTTGTAAATTTTTCCTCCCCCAGTTTAACTCAGCAACCCTCAGAGACAAAATCTGCTGTTGGGCCAAAACCTCTGTGGCGCAGACACGAGCACGCTTGCACACACACAGGCACATTTTCAGGCTTAGATGTTAATCCCGGCAAATACCAGGGCATCCAACTGTAGAAAGCAGACATGCTGCACGAATCTTTTGTATGTGCTTAATGTTTTTTAAAGTAATAGTCTGGACAATGTGTCATAATTGGTTGAGGATGTTTGTTATTGTTTGCGGTATATTTTTTGCACAAACTTCCTCTTTACGTGCTTGTTCCCTCTGTCCTCATCTTCCAGTGGACGTGAGCACAGCAGCACTGCCCATGCAGGTGTCCCCCACTGCCACAGCCATCCTCCCCATGGACCTGCGCGTAGTGGACCACCCCCACCACCACCACCAGCAGCCCTCCTTTGGCCTGGTCCCCCAACCCCACCCCACACCGCCGGCCTCCACAGCTTCTCCCACATCCTCTGAGCCCGGCCGCGGGCCGGTCATTAGTAAGTCTGGATTAAATCTGATTGTCTGGTCTTGTGGTTTAAAGTTGTTTCCTGCTTTCCAGTACAAACACACCCTTCGCCTCAGACTCTCTGATTGTTAAAGTCCTGAAAATTTTCCGGTAGACCACCAGGAGCAGCAGCTGCAGCAGGAGCTGGTAGCCCTCAAACACAAGCAGCAGCTTCAGAGGCAGCTACTGATCGCTGAGTTCCAGAGACAGCATGAACAGCTGTCACGGCAACATGAAGTCCAGCTGCAGGAACACATCAAGGTGAGACCTCTCGTCTGCGCTTCTCTCCTCTCCGTATATGTGTTTATCTGTGTGTTGATGGAGAGTCCTTCCTTGGATACAGCTGCTAGGACTGTACTCAGCAGAAATGCACTCTGTAAATGACAGGAGGAAGCGTGCGCATGTGTGTGGTGGTGTAATTTGATCTGGTGGCAGGATTTTGCTGCTCAGTCATCTCCATGGGAACCTCGGCCCCCATAAACCTCGTGTGTGAATTTAGTATGCAAATCACTTTGCTGAAGAGGCCTCACTGGTGTTGCCACGACCACCAAAATCCACCAATGCGGGCTGTTGGTCTGGCATAAAAATAACTCTGGCACTCACTGTACTCGGCTTGGTGATGTCATGTCAAGTCATTGATTCTTTACAGCGGGCTGTCTCCTCTAACCTGACACACCAGATGGTTTGTTGCGCAGAACCATCTGGGAAGTCGTCCTTGAAAACTATTTGGAAAAGGGCACTCTCAAAAAACACTGGGCAGCCAATTAGACAAATCTTTTGGCTGCTGCAGGCTATCACAGACAAAGTTCAACCAATCAGATCAAGACACCATGCAGCATAAAAGGGGAGCGCTACCAGCAGGGCCAGTTTGGCAAATTAAAGTGCCAGAGCCATCCGGAAGAGTTAAAATATCTGTGAAAAGAAGACAAGACTTCAGAAAAACTTTTCGTTTCTGCTGTAGCAGCATCCATGCGTTGTCAAACAATCTCTGACTAGTCACAACACCTGAGTCATGCCCATAGCTGCCAGTAGTTCCTCATAGGATGCTGATTGGTCCGAACAGCACATCGCTTGAAGCCTGGCAGGATGCATTTGAAGGTTCAAATTATCACAAGATCTCACAATTCCAGCTGGTAACACCTCCTCAGTTTTGATGTTTTTTTGCCCTGTGGGAATTTGGGTAAGAAGGAACTAACAAATAGGATAATAGGAATAGGAGAGATAAGAAAACAAGCAGGACAGCTGTAACAGTTAGCATACATGTTGGTGCATGTGCACGTCTCAACCCGTCTTCTCTGTGTCTTTGTACTCTTTCTTCCATAAATACTCTTCTCTCTCCCTCTCTTTCCACCAGCACCAACAGGATATACTTGCGCTCAAGCACCAACAGGAGCTGCTGGAGCACCAGAGGAAGATGGAGCAGCAGCGTCACGAGCAGGAGCTGGAGAAGCAGCAGCGGGAATACAAACTCCAGCAGCTCAAAAACAAGGACAGGACACAGGAGAGTGAGTAGCTACTGTTAGTGAGCTTGATCGTTTCAAGAAAGTGACAGAAATCAATGTTTTTACGATGATGTGAAGCTACAGCAGCAATAAATCTTACAGAGTTAAAGCAGAACAATAAGTCAATGCCTTCGTTTTACAAAAATTGTCAGAATCGCTCTGTGAAGTGATGAAAATGAAGTGCTTTGCCAAAAGAGCATCAGATACCAAGAGCACATTTTATTGCATAAAATGTAAAATGAGATTCATGAGATCAGTTACAAGTATTGGCGGGTCGGCAACCTGTGAATCAGTAGTGTCAAGCTCCGGATGAAGCTGTCATGTTTGACTTAACATATATTCCCTCTCCATCTCCTGAACGCTGGTAAACATCTGCTGTAACTGTGCCGGAGCAGCGTGACATTTTATCACAGCAGGTGTCAGAGAGTCTTGGCCCTCGCAGACACTCTGTCACAGCACCTGTCCTCGCGGGCCAGCAGTCAGAACAGCCTGACCTCACACCTTTACCACAGGGAATATCAGAACGAGAAGGCCAAGACAAGCTGAGAGGAGCAAGACATTCAAGTGGCACACATGGCCCTTGTTTTAAGGATTTCTTCTTGTTTCCTATCAATGAAATAAAAGAAGCAATTTGCTGTAATCTGACTTAATTTACTTTTTTTTTTCTTTCTAAAGGATCATTTTGTTCCTTCAACTTTCTCATTTTCATCGCTTTAGCCATATTTTCTGTTAACACAGAAAACATTTACATGAGGTTGGAAAACTCAACATATTGTCTTAATCCATCTAAAACTGGACTTTTGAAATACATGTCAACATGTTAGTCCAACTGATATTGTACTAAGTTGATTTTTTTTTAAGTCGGACTAACACAACTAGATAAAGCAGTTGGGGATCTGGCATGTATTTGTCTTAATCAGCCTGAACTGGCCTAAGTTTTCTGCACATGATCCGTAGTTCCCATGGCGCTTTTTGACCCAGAAGTCAAACAGCATAAATTTGTAGAAGAAAGCCTGGAAGAAAACAAGAAGGTATCAAAGAAAAAATAAAATTAAAAAATTGCAGAGCAAGAACGAGCGCTCTAAAGTTGTCCATGTTTTCACAGTTTAACACGAAACCTGTCATAATGTGAGTTAGCTACGGCTACACCACTTGGACAAATCACATGTGGTTATTAAATGCTAATGTTAAATGTTAGTGATTAAGTGTCTACTTTTTCCAACTTTATTTTTATGTAAGTTTAACGAGCTGAGTATGTGAAAAAGGCATGGTTTGTGGAAACTGGACATAAACTGTTGATGAGTAATTTATTTGCCGGCTAAGTTTGCTGAAGTAGTTAGTGGCTAACGGTCGCTAACACCAGAGACGTTTTAACAACTC
>JAQLOL010000005.1:22640699-22663241 GCA_029783665.1 Naso thynnoides | reverse complement strand
GTCTAAAGACCGGATGGGCTAATTGCAGCTGTCTATGTCATATGGGGTAGGAGATGACTCACTGAAGGGGCCAAAGACAGCAGCTCCGGTCAGTGTACCTGTTAGCTGACAGGAATCATGGATAACCTACAGACAGACAAGTGATGCTGCTGTTAGCTTGAATTTTCCACAAGCTGAAAAATAATCACAAAGATGTTGTTATATTGTGTTGTGATATTAGCTATTGACGTAAGTTTTAGTGCTTTTGTCCGGTGTTTTTTTAACGTGTTGTGTTGTACCGAGGCTGCTGAGTCTCAGGTCGACAGTGCATGCACAGTAGAAAAATTCCTGCTAAAAGCTCCTGTTTTGCCCCACGTGTAGTAATCCCAATAAAACACAAAGAACAAAACAAAACAACCCCCCCCCAGTATTTGGTTTCTGTCTTGTCTGATTATTCGTTGTAGTAATATTGCGTTTTTGCTTAGTTTTCAATAATGAAGGGTTTCAGTGGCCTGAAATTAATCTCAAATCAAACATGGCACCGCCTCCCGAGGAGAAAGACAGGATAAACAGCTCTGATTGGTTGGATGTCAACCTTGTTGTATCCAGAGGCAGTTTTGACTGAGCCCATTGGTGCTGCTCCCTTTGAAATGAACGCTGAATCGTGCCTGGCCGTGCTCAAGGGCCCTCAGTGGTGATAATGAGAGTTGGGCGAGCAGTGCCCTTCACTTTCCCCATGCAGATCAATTCTGCTGGTCCGGGGATTTGAACTGGCAACCCTCCGGTCAGAAGCTCGCTTCTTTAAGCTTTAGGCCACCGCTGCCTACAAGTACAGGGTGATGAGAGGATTTGAATCATGTGGGAAATAGGGCTGCATGATTTTGAAAAACAAAAAACAATGATCACAGTTTTTGTACTGATGTTGCAATTGTGATATGATTCATGATACAAGAGGGCAGGACCATTTTTGTTGATGAACAGATTAAAAAGATTATGGTGGAATTTTTGCAGAGGTCTGTACCAAACAAAGATCTTCTCTTCAGTCTGTAGAATCAGTTGTGTAAGCAAGGACGACTCTGCTGCACCTAAACATTTAAATTAAAATTGTATTTTGACTCACACATTTCTCCTTCAACAAATACTGCACCTTCCTGCAATTTAAAAATTTCAGTAGTTCATATTGCGATTTTGATTAAATTTGGATTATTTGTGCAGCCCCAGTGGAAAAGTAAACAAACTGTTGTTTACTGAACTGCTCACATCTCTCTGGATCTTAATTGCTCACATCTCTCTGTTTCTTTCAGGTGCGGTTGCCAGCACAGAGGTCAAGATGCGACTTCAGGAGTTTGTCTTGAACAAGAAGAAAGCGCTGGCTCAGCGAAACCTAAACCATTGTCTGCCCAGCGACCCACGCTTTTGGTATGGGTGAGTGTCACAGCCCATCACTGCACGTGGTTTTGGATGTGACTGGTTGACACCAATGTGGAAATGATTCAGGTTTCATTTCAGTAGAGAATTTCAATGTACAAAAATTCCGTATGAGGAGATGTTATACTGAACGATCGATGCATCTCATCATGTCACCTCACTGCCTGAAATACAAATATGCCTCTTTTCTATAGTAAGCTTTTGTCATTTTTTTCTCTTTTGAAAGCCTGAACAACAAACGTGTCAGCTTGGCATTGTGAAGCGAGAAATTAAAGCATTTTTTTCTGTATATAAAAAGCTTTCACGCCTCTGCATAATCATACAGGAAAAGCTGCAGCAGAAAGCAAATGAAGGACAAGATCCTGTCCTTTTCTTTTCACACTAACCTTTCAGTGATCTTTAAATGTTACTTTGTGATTTAGCTTTTTGGGGTTGAAAAGAAGAAGACAGAAAAAAGGTTAAAAATAAAAACATTCCACACAGATTACACCTCACATTTCTGAGATATCAAGCTTCAGACCACAAGTCTTTAATTTTTTGCCTTTTCTCATCCAAGCTCAAAAATTGCCATACTGGGAAAATATCAAACATAAAAGCCACAATCATGAGCGACATAAAAGTCCCTCATTATGGTGGCTTTACTTTGTTTTGAACCCCTGTTGTGTGGCTGGCTGTGTGTGTGTGTGTGTGTGTGTGTGTGTGTGTGTGTGTGTGTGGAGGTACTGTACCAGCATCACATGAGTGTCTCTGGGAATCCTCTCCAGTCGCCTCCGACTCAAACTGCGGAGAAAATGTTGAAGGAAAGAGGCTTTTTTCTGTCAGTGTTTGTAGTCGGTGATTGACAGCTGGTTCTCTGCAAGGTGTGTTTGTGTGTGCGTGTGTTTGAAGTGGGCACAGAGAGAAGACAATGGCACCTCTCCTGCGCTTTAAATATTTGAAGAGGCTTTAAGCAGTCTAACATTTCTGCCGAGGCAGGAGACGAGAGAGCAATCTAAATGTGCCATCAGTGAGGAAACTGGTTTCCTATCGCTGTCATTCTCCTACCTGTTTGCTTTCTCCTCACTTCTCCCATTTATTTTTTCCCTCCAGCCTCATATTTCCTCTCATCATGCCTCTCTCGCCTTCTCCAAACCATTCCTCAGCCTCTTTGCTGTCTTAAGGTGAAAAACACAAGCAGAGGAGTCGCTTTCTCCTTTCCACCCACATTATTGCCCACACTCTGCTCTTTCCTTTAGAGTTCTGACCTTGAGGAGGGAGACGGAGGCCGTCTTTGTCTCCAGATTTTTTGTGTGTGTTTGTGTCTCTATGAAAAGTCTGGTATGGTAAAGTGGGCATACAGCGAGCTTGGAATGCAGACCAGAAGCCAGACCTCACCTGGCACGTTGCATGTTATCCTGTTGTATTTAATAGATTTTTTATCTTTTTTTTTTCTGCAGAAAAACCCAGCACAGCTCTCTGGACCAGAGCTCTCCTCCACAGACAGCACTGTCCGCGTACAACCACCCAATGTTGGGCACATACGACTCTAAAGACGACTTCCCTCTCCGCAAAACAGGTACAGAATGGTGTCATGGTTTCGCTTAGGTTTTTTCACCTTGTGGAATTCACATTTTTCCACCTCTTAAAACCAGCCACCCGCTGCATGTGTGGAAGGGAGCCCTAATCTTCCTTTTTCCTGCATTAGCAATTGCAAAGTCAGGCACATGGAGCAGGAGCCAGCCAATGGGGGACTAAAAGGAGCCCTGAAGTTATTATTTAAAAGAAAAAAAAATCAGTAGTTATAAGGTCTCTTGAGCCATTCTAATTTAAATTAGGGTGAATGGATGGAGAGGTGAATATTAGAAACCCTAAAATCAGTCAAAAAATGTGTAAAAGGAACAGTTTAACATGTTAGAAATACCCATATTGTCAATTTATGCATTATCCCATGACAAAAATGACATAATTTTAACAGAAGCATGTGTTACACAACATTTTCATTCCATGAAAATCTGGTATGTAGCAGACAATATCATATTTTTGTTGTGTAATGTGAATGGGTAGTGTTAATGTCGCTATGGAGACGGATTTAACTGAACTTTCTTGTTGATATTCCATCGTTTGTATGTCCAATATGGTTACCATGGAGATGACCGAAACCTTTCGCTGAAGCATAAATTGAAATCTTAGTGCTGCTCTTTCACGGCTGTCAATCGATACTTGTTAAATGTGTCGAGAGATGAGACATAAATAGGCCTTTAGATGAGTGATACCACTCTTGATACTGAGCTATTACGTGGAACTGTCACGAGCCTGTTAGCTTAGCTTAGCATACAGATAGAAAAGAGGGGAAAAAACTAGCCTGGCTTTGCTTAAAAGGGACAAAACCTGCCTATCAGCTTCTCTAAAGCTCACAAACTAGAGTAACATTTTGTTTACTGAGTACAAAAAATGTGCAAATGATCAGTTTTTATGGAGGTGTTGTGTTTCGTACTTTATCTTTGCTGGAACCAAGCAAAAAATCCAGAAGTGACCGACTCCGGCTTAGAAACAGCCCTAAATATTTGTAAAACATTTGTTTCCCTGCTTTCAAGACCATAAAGTAAATAAAAAAGTGGATATATTTAGTTATCAGTGACCTATGTTCAGACTTTTACCTCATCACAGGGTGTTCTGAATAAAGAGAGAGATTTCTTGTAAGAGCCAGTTGGCTGGTGTCCTGTTTTTAGACTATTCCCACAGATATCGACTAACTCATTCAAACAGTCTCCTTCTCAGACGTCACAGATCAAAATGTTCAACAAAACAACTCTCTGTTACTCTGTGAAGTGTCCTACGAAGCACGTAAAAACCACAGGTTCTGCCTCCAGGATACATCACACTGTTATTTCTCCGCCCTCCTGTCCATGTCAAGCACGGCCAGGCTGTGATTGTTCACTTAGCCTCAGCAGCTGCTTCAGCTGTATTGCTGCCTGCTTTCACAGCTGGAGGCGCAGCTCTGTGTACTCTCCACTCTTGCCCACCCGCTGCGAGCTGGAGGAAGGGACGATTTATTCTGGCACACGACCTGAGATGGCAAGTTTCAACTTTCAGGGACACTCAAATGTAATTCAGTAATTTCTAGGGGTGCCAGTGGTGCTGAGAAATATTCACAACTGTCATTTTTACAGTTGATGTTGACAGAAAGTGCAGCAGGCACTGCAGTACAAACATATTTCTGTACTTATGGTAATAAAATGGCATATTCTCCAGAGAAATGGAAGTCAGTGTTCTTTGTCCTTGTGTCAGTTGTGAGAAAAGGCAGCGAGGGAATACTGACGTGTGCACACATGGCACGGCTGTTAAGGAGCTGTCAGCAGTGAGGAGACATGGATCAGATTAGACGCGCAGACAGAGAGATGATCTGTTCTCAAGAGGAAGTGAGTGACAGTGGTCAGCACAGTTGTGCGCCGCTGTGACGACAGGAGCTGTTAAGCGTGACGTTTTTGCCTGTGGTGACCCGCAACAGTGATGTAAGCATGGAAATTGAAAATGTACATTGAAAAGTGAAGCCAGGCTAACAGTTTATCACAAACAGGGATTCATTGTCCCGGTCTGAGAGGCTTTGTGATCATGGCTCTGAGAACACAGAGGAACACTTTGAATGCTGCAGCAGGAAGTCTGTTGGGCTCTCATGACAGACATAGACTTGTCATGCCGACCCCCGTCTCTCCCCACACTGTCACACACATACAGATTCTCATGCCACACTTTCCACTCAACATTGAAATCCTGCATGATGTCTAAAGTATCCTGTAGCTCTTGCACGTTCGTTTAATCTAATACAAAGCTATAAATATTGAAACTCCTAATCTGATTCTATTGTTGAGGTCATGAGTCTGTGTCACACTTGAGAACAATACAAAGTGTTGGCTTTAACTGTGGTTGTCACTTTTAAACTAGGGTCTGAACTAACCTAGAAAACTAGGGTTTGCGGATGTCATTGGCCAATATCGGCCCTTCGCAGGCATGTACAGTATATTGTATGATATGCGCGAGTATTAAAACTGTCCTTTAAGGCTGGAAAAAATGCTTGGACTAGGGATTTAAAATGGTCTAATTATGTTGTTTGTCCAGCAGAGGGCAGTCTATCATTGAATCACTGATTAATGAAGTGTTTATTGTCCAGTGCACTGATGTTTGGAATAAAGTTTGTAAGAATGTCAGATATCCTGTCTCCATCACATGTCTGTGTCACAAGTATTCAATGTCTAAAGTCACCCGTTATTATATTTATATTTAAAGAATATCGGGCCAATATTGGATATCTGAATTTTCTTGCTCTCCAGTACCAGTATCAGCATTGGCCCCAGAAAGCCCACTAGCCAAGTTTATGCTTCAAACTCTCATGTCAGCGGAGATGTCTGTGTTGTTCTCGTCCAACATTCAATGCTCACCAAACGAATCTCAAGCGATTGTTGGACTCCTCAGCAGACTGTAACCACCTCAAGGTGTTTAACTAAACCCATCTCATTGATAAAAGCCTGATTTTATATATCTAATCTCAGTTTCATTGGCTTTAAACTTCACACTTTTCTGATGTTAACAATCACCTCCAAGAACTCCTGGTGTTAAGACAGTCAGTCAGCACAAGATATGTTATATAGATTTTAAATCTGATGAAGTGTCTTTTGGAAATGAATATTACAACAAAACAAATCTGTCTGTCTGTTTAAATGGCTTCCTACAGTACCTCCATCTAACCTATCAGTCTAATGTATCGTCAACAGAAGATATTTCTGGGAAGTAACATCGATGAGTTTCAGCAAAGTCCTCTATTGATTTCATATAAATCTCTTCCCTGGAAGAGCAGTGTGGCTTCCCCCAGCAAAACTCTTGCTGCTCGGGACTCCCATCCGTCAAAGCTGATAAGCAACTGATCAATATGTTTTGTATCAGAACAAGTTCCCTCCTCCAATCTCCATTAAAATATTAAACACCACTTATGGAGACATTTAATCTGGGATTGATATGTCACGAGATGGGTCGGTGTAAGGGCTTGTACCATTTTAATGGCTTTCTTGAAGTGTAAGACTGGATCAGAAATGTATTTTTTGCTTGAACCGCATTTTGTAAAAGGATATAACATACATGTAGAGAATTGGGCTCAACCAGTCGACCAGTATGGGATATTTATGCTGAACAAACTACATAATTATTTAAATCACTAGTCCAAGCATTTTTTCCAGACTTAAAAAAAGCAGCTTTATTGTCATCATACAATTAATTGTACAATGACATTGTGAGGTTAGAGTGGAGGGTAAGTCCTGAACTGCTGCGAGTGAGCACACCATGACATTGGGTCAACCCAATCTAATGTGCCTAATGTAGATGTTTTGATGGTGGGAAGACACCCACGCAGACACGGAGATACAGAATACAGAAAGGTCCCACAGACCAGCCGGGTATCAAATCCAGGACACTCTTGATGTTAGACAAGCAGACCTGGATTCGAACCCAGGACCTTCATGCTGTGAGGCTACAGTGTAAACCACCACGCCACCATGCTGTCGTGCTAATATTGGCGCATGTCAGAGAACTTATAAGCTGACGCAGATATAACTGTGACTGGCCGTCATCGGCATGCCTAGAGGAATCCATACATAAAACATAAAACACTATAAAGTAGATATACAGAGCTACCTTGGATTTTAAGGGTCTTGAAGTTATATATTCTCTTCTTTGCCTTTAAAGCCTTGGCTGTCCATGACTAGAATGGAAATATCTTTTTTAATGCTACAGTTCTAATGCCAGGACTGTGGGTCGTTGAGAACCAGGTAATTTCCTACCTCACAGAAGAAGATATGCTGTTCCCTGAAAGGGGAGGATGTAAATTTACAACAGTCAGACTGTGCCAGGAAATATAAGAGAGCCTTTAAAAACGCAGTGTTTTTTTTTCTTGGCTATCAACATTAGACAGTAAAGATTGCTTTAACAAGGCAAAGGGACCACCTTTGGCATTGGTTTCTTCAGTGTGTGCGCGTTTCGGCAGAAAAAACAAACAGGCTCAACAGTGAAGGGAAGACGAAGTTCTGCCAGAGGAAAGAGAGAAGTGGGGATTTAGTGGAAGAGAGAGGAGTGGAGTGGAGGGGATGGTTGAGGGGACAGAGGGAGAGAGGGCAGCAGTAAAAATGCCAGCATCAGCAGTAAAACCAGTCTGGGCCCTCTGCAGCGAGTGTGTTTGCACGTGTGCATGCTGGTGTGCTTTTGCCCAGTCGGCATTAACACCCTTCAAAGTCACTGTGTCCTTAGGTGAACACCCCTGTGGCGACCAATGCCCAGCAAATGCACACCTCCACTTCACCCTCCTTCCCTTTCTCCTTTACTGTCCTCCTAACCTCCCCCATCCTTGAATCTAGACTCTCTCTTGCTGCACTCTTCTTTTTATTTAATTTCTTAATGACTCAGGACACAGACACAACCTTGACCGTCCGCCATCCTTAATTTATCCATCTTTTCGTGCGTTGTCTCTCCTGTCCTGGCTGCCTACCGGACTGTCCACAGTTTCTATCACCTTTGCTGCCCACAGTCAATAGATCTTCACAGTTGAGACTAATAATGACTCCAATATCACCTTAATATTTGCAAAGAATAACAGAAAGGATATGTCAAATATTTGTTATGGTTCAACGTGTGCACGACTAAGGCTGCACTGAATGGTTCAAAGTTTTGTTCATAACGTTGACAGTGAAATTCTAAATCAACATTCAACTGCCATGAAGATCTCAAGTTGCACTCAATGCAACTTTGTTGAATGCTTAAAGGAGAAGTTGATTTTTTTGCACATTAAGCCTTATAATAAGGATTTTTCCCATCATGTACATCACTTTTGTGACAAACGTTGCAGTGCTGAGAGCTGGAGCTCATTGCTGACGTCCCCACAAGCTTCCACATTGGTTTCAAGGGGGCATTTCCAGAATCCTTCAAACAACAACAACAAAAACGCTCGTTTCCAAAGATGACAAACTCAACCGAGTTGTCAGTGGTTTCCGCTGATGTTCTGACACAAAAATCGTCACATAGTATGCTTTGCATTGAGATTTATTTATCTTTTTATAAAGTCCATTGAGTTGTATAGACATTGCTAATGGGATGAGATATCCCTCTGCCGCTGGAAACTGGAAGATGGATTGTTTAGGAAAGTTTGTAATTTTCTGTTGATCACTAGCAGTGTTGTGCAGAAATAACGCTAGCCCAACTTTACACTTTCAGTGAAATGGTTATGGAAGAGTTTGTTAGGGTAAGGGGTTAGGGTTAGGGGTAGGTTAGGGTTTAACCTCCAATTACGAAAAATCACACAGATGTTTCCAAACAGCTGTGAGGTGGCCGACTGAAAATAGCTCTGTAAGTAAAACTCGATGCAAAGCATACGATGTGACAGTTTTTGTGTCAGAACATCAGTGGACACCACTGACCTATCGGTGAGTTTGTCGTCTTTGAAAACGAGCAATTAATGTGTTTTTTGAAGGATTCTGGAAATGCCCCCTTTGAACCCATTTTGGAAGCTAGTGGTGACGTCAGCAATGAGCTCAATATGGGAGTACTTTTGCAGCAATACATCTGTGTGTGCGTGCTTTATCATTTGTGTGTGTGTGTGTGTAAAAAAATCTGTATGTCTGTATTCACATTTGTAAATGAAGACAAATCTGCAAATGCATGCAAAGATCTGTGAGTGCATACACAGATCTTCTAAATGCATACATAAATCTGTAAATGTGTGAACTGATCTGTAAATGTCTGTCATCACTTACAACTCAGGCAGGAGCTCTCGATTGGCTGTCTTTTTACACGTGATTTTTGCCACACTTCTGCTGCAGCAGATCTGTGCAGCGATCCGCATGTGTAGAAAAGATTTGTCTGTAACTTCACCTTTCCTTTGCCCTGTAAATGTACGCATTTACAGATTTGTTTACACATTTACAGATTTATGTACGCATTTGCAGATCTGTTTACACATGTACAGATTTACATACACTTACAGATCTGTGTATGCATTCACAGATCTTTGCATGCATTTGAGATTCGTCTTCATTTGCAAATCTGAATACAGACGTACAGATTTTTTTTACACACACACAAATCTGATTACCCACACACAAATGATAAAGCACGCACACACAGATATATTGCTACAATAGTACTCCCATAGCTCAAGCTCTCAGCACTGAACTGTTCATCATTAAAGTGATGTAAAATGTCTATGATTGGAAAAATCCTTATTATAAGGCATAATGTGCAAAAAACTAGACTTCTCCTTTCACTAATGGAGGAAAAATGTACTTTACCTCATGAACGCACAGAGAGGAGAGGGCCAAAAGAAAAGAGACAGTAATAGCCGGTTTCCACCAGTGAGGACTGGTTCTGTTCTGGTTGGTGCACTCCAACCTAAATTAAACTGTTTTGGAACCCTGAGAGTTGATTCCCAGCTGGGACTTAAAAATAGCAGGTTTTCCTTGGGAACCAAAGTGGGTGTGTCAAGTTCTACAGGTCCCTGTGTATTGTGCTTCGCCCTTTGTTGATGACACGTCCTTGATCGCCATAATTCTGGTACACTAAATAGCACCAAGGTTCCAAGAATGCTGAACAGATCCAGTTTAAGCGCTTAAGCCAGTTTGGTGGAAAAACACCTTAAGAAAATGACTGAAAGAACTGCAGTCTGGTTATTACTCAATTCTGAATGTAGACACAAAAAGTGAAGTCACTCATTGGTTTGTTAAGACCGTTTTGAGCCTTATGGCCATCAATTTCTGATGTTTTTGGAGACCGAAGTTACCATATTTGGACAAGAGTGGAGCTGGGGAGGATACACATCGCTATCACTGACTGTGTGATGCCTAGCAGACAGCTAACAGCAAGATGTTTCAGTCAAAGCACCCATGTTCTTTGTTATAAATAACTTTAAGCCTTGATATGATTCTAATGAGTGAGTTGCATAAAAATGTTCTCCATACATTTACTCTCGAGACTTAAATCGTTTTTGTACCCGCCTGGAAACTAGCAGACACTCACAGATATATCCTCACCCTTGTTGCCTGCTGTTGTTGGCTAGCTCAAGTCTAATGTACACAATGTTGCTTTTTGAGGCAAATAAACACAAATGATCCTGTTAAACTAATTCCACTAATAAACACGAATGATCCTACACTTCATCCAAGCTTCAAATGTAAAAACAGTGACCTTTGGTACAGTCATACTCATAGCAAGAGATAATTGAGCTCACTTTTTGATGGTGGCTCTTTCATTAGCATGGGTCATATTTGCACAGCCCTGACTTTTATACTGTAAGCATAGTGAGGATGTCTTCTAATCTCAGCCCATTCTCAGCATAATGGTTCATTCACTCTCTTCGTCATTAAAAAAGTTATTGGGTCGTGATTTGAGGATGCTGAAAGCACTTTAAAAAGCTTTAAGGATCAAAAAGGCTTAAAATGATGCTGTTGCTTACAGGATCACAACAATCCCAACTTACAAAAAAAGAAAAAACAAAAACAGAATGCTTTTTGTAACACACCACAAAAAATGGAAGAAACCTGGTTTTCATTTACAGGATTGTTTTGGTCATTTTATAATAATTACAGCAATAATTGTGTTAATGTCAAAATGTCACAGTATTACAGTTTCCTGCACAACACACTCAACTTGAACTTGAATGCACTCTGTTCTTTCTCTTACAGTCCTTCCTCTGTCTCCTCCAGTTCGGCTAATGCATAGCATTTTATCCTGACCCGCCCCTTCCCTTTAAACAAAGACTTTGAAAGAGTGCCCTCCACTTAGAGGAAGAAGCTCTTTTTTAAATAATTGAGTTTCATAAGTTCAGCACGATGTTCCCCTTAAAATCAAAGTGCATTTGAAAAAGTACTCAGACATTATAGACTCTCTTCCCAGCCCCTCTGACCAGGAGATATATTGAGCATTTGCACCTTTTTGAAGTCGACTGAACTTTGTGTAGATTCATCTTACCTTGATAAGCATTCAAGGCTACAGACATCAACAACCAAGAGGTTGATAATTACCCTAAATAAGTCTTTTAACAATAAATCATTACACTACACAAAGAAGAATCAATTGCTTCCACTCTGCTGTGCAAGAAGTCCCAGCTTCCTGAGGCTAATGAATGTAGCGTGCTCTGTTTGATACAAGGTCGTGGGATGAGCAGAGGGTCAACTGCTGGTCAGCCGTCCAGCTTCAACTAATTGAGCGGAAGGAAGCCAGCGGAGGAGGGAATAAAGCTGCCCGTGTCTGTAGTCTGGTAGAGAGACAGCGCGGTAAGATGTAGCACTTGCCAGTGCAGCCCAGCGAAATCAGAACATGAGCATCTGTTTCCAGCCCCAAGAAATATAAAACCAGGCACGCATGTACCCATGCAAACAAACATGAAGACACACACTGGCAGTTTTTTTTTTTGTAACCGAAAGTGTCTGGAAACAAGCAGTGTTCATTAGAGAGAGTGTGGTGGCAGCATCATTAAGCGTGGGGTCAAGAAAGCTGCCAGCTGGCTGCTTCTCCTCTTGTTGCAGCACTTCCCACTGTCACATGGTGATGGCTAACCTCAGCTCCAGAGTCTGTCAGCCAACACATACAGTGTAGCCTATAGGGACGAGCTCATTAGCCCCGCTACATGCCCGTGAACAAGCTCCCACTTGTGTGGCCGCTGAGCTGAGTGCCAGGATGATGTTATAGAGAGAATTTTTCATTTTCACATTTATAAGGGCTAATTTGGGGTGAAACATGTTAATGTTTTTAAACTGGATGGCACTGTAGGAAATTAAAAACTTAACTCTGCCATTGCTTTGCTCTCTCTTCACTTTGTTGTGAAATATGATAGGATAAACCAAATTTGAAATTTTGTCTCAGACTGAAACTTCGGTCTCCATTATGTCCTTGTTCCCCTCTCTGTCTTCTCAGCCTCTGAGCCCAACCTGAAGCTTCGGTCTCGGCTTAAGCAGAAGGTGACAGAGCGCCGCAGCAGCCCTCTGCTCCGGAGGAAAGATGGTCCCATCACTACGGCCAAGAAGCGTTCCCTAGACGTGGCCGGTGAGCACTCATGTTGCCAGATTTTCTCCAATAACATCATTTTTCAGTGACTCAATTAACAAAATTAAGTAATACCATCATTCCTTTAAGACAAAGTTTGGATCTGAAAATCAGAAATATTGAAAGGATACATCTCACAAGGGCTTAAACAAAACAAGGCTCAGACAGCTGATTAGCTTAGGCCAGCATATTAAAAAGATCTAATTTCTTTGTGTGTGTGTGTGTGTGTGTATGTGTGTGTGTGTGCGCGCGTGTGTGCGCGTGTGTGTGTTCTAGAGTCCGCATGCAACAGTGCACAAGGCTCCGGCCCCAGCTCCCCCAACAACAGCTCCAGTAACATCCCCAGTGAGAACGGGGTCACCATCTCCAGCAGCCCGGGAGAGGTAGCCAACATGACCGCCAGTGTCTTCACATGTGTGTTTCACTGTGTCTCCTTTCTGTCAAAAATCTGTGCGTATTTACTGTAACGCTGTGTGTGTTCAGGTCTCTCTGCTTCAGAGGTTGGCTGCGAGGGAGGGTTCGGTCAGCCAGCTCTCTCTCTACACCTCTCCCTCTCTGCCCAACATCACCCTCGGACTGCCAGCCACAGGCCCTGCGAGCGCTGTGAGTACAGTCAGGACACAGTATGGTCGTGATACTACACAGCTTTATTAATCACACTGAAGAATATCTAGTTTGCAAAACAAGCACTGGCGGCCTCAGGGGCAGTTATCTCAACCTCTGCCACCGCTACTAGCAGGAAGTAACGTGATCTCCAGGGCCGAACTTCGTCGTCTTAATCTTGTTATATGCGTGAACATCACTATCACGCACGTGCAAAGTCCCAATTTTTTTTAAACTTTATTCAAAGGATGAATATACAAACAATATTTATCATCAGGCTTTAATCTTTCTTTTAAATTATAAAAAAATAAAGATTATCACAAATAAATCATGCCACAATCTGAGTTTGCAGTCTTAATAAGATTAGAATGTTTTAAAACTACATCATAAGTTCATTGTGGCTAGTGCTAGCCAGCTCTGGGGCTAGCCACATTATAATTTCAGCATATGGTGGCTATTAGCTAGCACGAGGATAATGTTAACCACTAACACTAACACTAACCGGCAAATAAATTATTCATCAAACGTTTATGTCTAGTTTACAATAAACAATGCCTTTGTCGCTAACTCAACTTGTTATGCTAACATAAATATAAAGTTGGAAATAGTAGAAAATGTAACGTTTAACATTAGCATGTGCACTGACAAACAAACTGACTTCTGGGGGTTTCCACCTGTGCATAGAAATTTAAAAAGGAGAAGCTCCTGTCAGTGATTTTTGCGTCATGAAGCCTTACATGTCAGTCCCTCTTTCTGATTCTCTTTCTCCATCTCACTCTCATTTTGTCTCATTTGACCTTTCTTTGTCTCTGTCCATCTGCCTCTCTATGTGTCTGCCTGTCTCTTCCCTCCCCCGTTTGCTCTCCTTCTCTTTCTCTCTTTGCAGGTGGTATCAGCACACCAAGATGGTGAGAGTCGTCTGGCATTGCCGGCGTTACAGCAGGGCATTCCTCTGACCCCTCCGTTCCTGCCCACGGCCCACCTGCCCTCCTACTTGGCATCATCAGCTCTGGACAGGGAGGGAGTGGGAGGGGGCACGGCTGGTCACAACCCCCTCCTCCAACACATGGTGTTGTTGGAGCAGGGCCACAGTCCAATAGGTCAGTATTTACTGCAACATTTAATTTCTCTACTTCTTAACAGTCACTAGCTGGTGTTTTTTTCAAATATTGTCTTGCCATAATAATAAGTGTTGCTGTCACACAATGAATTTTTTCAAAAATCGCAAGTGTTTATCTGAGTAAATAAATAACATACCCTGGGAAATAAACAAGTCTTATCGAGCACATAGGACCATTAGAGTTGTTGGAAAGTTTATCTGATGACCTTAGGTGGAGGCAGGCTAGCACTTCCCATTGACTACCAGTGTTTGAGCTAAGCTAAGTAGCGTTGGGTGAGCTCTGCACATCTCGCCCTCGTTACTGCACACACAGTCGAAAGAATGGTATCTATGTGCTTGTCTGGAATTTAGAAAGGAGGCAAATGACAAAAAAAGACAACAAGCCATTCAGAAGTGTATTGTTGTCATTCCTCTCCATGTCTGGTTTGAAGCAGGAAACCACCATAGCAACTTGACTAAGGGTGCATTGAAGGGACAAAATAGCAGCATGCAATTAAAAGAAAAAACAACACATTATTTGCAGCCTTTTAATCAATCGCAATTAACACATTTACACTGACAGCCCTAATGACTGTATATCAGCTGGGCCACTGGGTCACCACAATTGACCAACATAATGCATGTTCACAAATTACTGTTGGCAAGGTTAAAGTATGTGAGTGACAATTTAATTCGGCTTAATGGCTCACACTTTTAAATGACTATAAATCCTCTGCAGTGCTTTTTAAAATCAGTGATTCTCGGTTTCCTTGAAGTTTTTAATGATGTAAATAAGAAGTTGTAATTCTTAAGTTGAATAGCACTACTCTTAAAAATAATTTCACATTTGCCTTCTCGTCATATTCTCTTGAAAAAAGATAATTTTTTATGACCTCAGGCTCATTCTTCTCGGCTTTGCAATCCTATTAGTGGTAACGATGACATTTCCGTTAACAGCTTAATTTCAGAATCCAAACAGCTTCCTCATCAGAGTCTGCAGAAAATTACAGTCAGGATGCATCAGCTTTTGTTGTGGCCTTTATTTTTCTTACAAAAACGTAGTAATTGTTTTAAATTACCTCGAAGCAGAAAGGTAGATAAATGTGCCTAGATAACCGTGTAATCATCAAAAGTGTAATCGTCCTTTGCAAATGTGATTTTAGTGATTAAAAATTAGAAAAAGTGTTTTGGAAAATAACTTTGTGGGGAGCAATTTGAGTAGCAACTCTCTGCTTTCTATCTCTATATTTCTTTTGAATGGAATGTATTCATAGTTAATGGAAATGATGATCAGATCTATCCCAATGAGACCCAGCTCAGTAGGACAAGCTAATAATGATCTCCTGTGACGTCTCTGCGTAACCCAGTTGGTCTCGGTGGACTCCCGCTGCCGTCACCCACCGTCTCCAAGCTGGCTCGGGGCCACCGTCCCCTGGGAAGAACCCAGTCAGCCCCTCTGCCCCAGCAGCAGTGTGGCCAGGCCCAGGCCCTGCAGCAGCTGGTGGTCCAGCAGCAACACCAGCAGTTCCTGGAGAAACACAAGCAACAGTTCCAGCAGCAGCAGCACATCATCAACAAGGTAGCTTAACGTGTCTGTGTGTAGTAGTATTTATGCATATCTGTCTGAGAGTGTGTCAAGAAAGGTATATAAAGCAATATTTATTTCAGCAGCTGTGATAGAGCAGCCAGCTATATATGTGTTATTGTGAGTGTGTGTGTGTCGGTGAGTGTGTGTGTAGGAGTGTTTGTCGTCTACGCGGAGCTGATTTGGTTAGTGTCTGTGATTCCTGTCTTTACTCCAAGAGCACGATGAATCATTCTGCAATCTGCAAGTCTTCTAGCAAGTCTCTCTTGCCTGTGTTCATGTGTCCCTACTTCTCCCTGTCACCCTGGTAACTGTGCGCTAGAGGAAGCTGCTGCCATATATGGTCACACAGGAAGCATGACTCACAGTATCTTTGTGTGAATGTGCACAAGGTGATGAGGGGATTTGCAGCGTTATAAGGTCACTGTACAGAGGGAGTCGCTTGTTTGTGTTTGGGTGTGCAACCGTATGTTTGCGTGCGCTGAAACTCCTGCAGGATTAAGCGCTATTATGTTTTGCTGTTGGGCCGTTGGTGACTACCTCTTCTTGTTTTGGCTCCAGCTCGTGAAGTCAAGTTTTATTGTATGTTTATTTTCATATAAGATGAACTTGTGTCGATGGTCTTTTTCAGGCCACTTGAATTAGAATAGTGAAAAATGAGCTTGTGTGTTGAGACAGAGAAGCTGTTTGAGTCATTCTGATTATTATAAGTTTGAGCAGAAATGTTTCAAATGATTAAATTCTGCCTGTTTGCTTTGCCTTAGGTGGTAGGTGTGCATTTTTTTCTTATTTAAAAAACATTTAGTTTCTCTGATAAAATGCACTTAACTTTTTAATCATTGAGGGAAAATTGCAAAACCAAAAACTGCCCCTTCTGATTGTTGCAGTGATGTTCTTGCCCCTTTAATTTAATTGTGTATGTGTGTAACAGGATTTCTTCCCTAATTCATTCAGATCACACACCACTCAACGTAGCTACACTCATATTATGGCATGTACAGCAAGCATTCGGGCTGGATAATAACTGCTTAAAGACGGGGCAGGCTAAGTCTTAAAATCAATCTAGCTACAAGCTGAGATTTAGCTCCACTGTTCCCTCCCCTCCTTGTTTTTGTTCTGTAGCTCCGCCCTTCACCCGACATACATTTGATTTTGTCTCTTTTTGATCAGTGGTTCTCAAACTTTTTAAGTCACAACCCACCAGAATAATCAGCTGGTGCTCGCAAAAATTTAATCAGAATATTTTTCACGTACAAATTTAGGGACTAAACGTACAAACTTCCTGCGTTTTAAGCAGGCGCATTACTTAATGCTGCTCGCCCTCGTAATGAGAGAAGGATTGAACATCGCAGCTCAACAGTTTCACTGTGATCAGAACATGTACAAAGTTTTCAGAGCGTTGATAGGTGAAAAAGTGTGAATTTATTGAAAAGGAATAAATGCAATCATCTCCAAAATTTTACAACATCTTTTTAACTAATTAAAAAAATGTCTGTTTTAAGCCTCAATTTGTCGGAGTTATCTTTTTTTGTCACAAAATGTATTGCTCTCTGGTTTGCTGCACACAAGGGAGGGAAGCACCTGTGCTGAGGGGGCTGTCTATGATAAAACAAAAAGTTACGGGAATACAAAGACAGGCTAAGTATCACAGTGCAGGGTGACGGGGCGTAGTCTTCAATAATTTCACTTCATGATCATTCATAGTCTGTCAGCTCCTTTTCAAACTAAAGAATAGATGAATTGTTCAGTCGGCCAGTGGGCAGAGTTAACCTGTTGCTTGTTTTGATCCTCTAACAGGAAAACGAGCGCTCAGCTGTGCAGCTTGTTAACAGAACAGTCATTCTGAGAAGAAATATTTACAATGTTAAGCTTTAGCTCTACGCTGCACAGGCACATCTGGGCACACCTGTGGCTACACGGCTGGCTCTGAAACGCCTTTCCCCTGTTTATTTTTTTGATTGCTCTGATGCAGAAATACCTTTGTAGAGCAGCAAATAAAAACACGTGCTCTCTGAATGGGTCTGTCATAGTCCTCGTCTTTCTTTAAAAGATAACGTGTAAATTCATCAGATTAACTTCGAACTTGGCGTGCTGCTGATGACATGAGGATGCACGTGTGTGTTTTCGGTGCAGTTTGGATGCGAGTAACGTTTAATATTTATAGTAAACTTTCAATTTTGTGTTGATTTGCTTCTTCTTCTGCCCTTGGATGTAAAGAGAGTCCAAGAGTGAAAACATGGACAGAGAGGAGGAGAAAACTTCTTTCCTTCACTCTTTATAACGTTCACAGCTTTGCTTTAACTTAATTTGATTCGAGAGAGAGGGCGAGCGAGCTGAGAGCATTAGTTGGTGACAGAAAAAATTGCTGGAAAGCTTGAATCACAGAAATACAGCACTATTTCTTTATTCTTTCAAAACAGTTAAGCACATATGATTCAATACTGTGCTCAAAGTGACATTCAGTGGGTCAAATAATCAGCCCGGAACGGCAACTGTAACGGTACGTTACACTCCTCTGCAGCTCCGTCGACAGCGGCAACAGTTGTGCTGAGGTGAAGTTGTGGGGCACGTTCAATCTGAAACTGTGTGCATCAATTTGCTACAGTTTACAAATGTTTCCTCAACACGAAAAAACGGGCATGGGCAATGGGTAAATGAGACAAAAGCGGGGTGAAAGTATGTTGGTACGGCTCAATCCTCCGTACCACCACTTCAAGATTGAGTGCCAGTAATGTTGCACAGCCCTGGTAAGACGGGACACAGCAGCCGCCAGCCATCCCCATCAACACATTACAATCAATAAAACATATCTGCTTAGGTCAGCATAAGCAAACAAAGTTAGTTTTCTTACAAGTTACATTTCAAATAGTCCAGCGTGTTTGTGCCCTGCATGGATCTGTGGGCTTTTAAACCGCGCTGCAGGATGCCTTTCTGTTACTGCTGAAAACAAGTTTCTGATAATGATAGCGGTAAGCTAGCTAAACTGCCCGCACACATTGTATTTCCTACGACCAGCCCACTTTAAAATAAAATTAGACTTTCGCTGGTTAAATTTCTTAATTTGAAGCTGCAACTATAGGAAATGCTCAATTTGCATTTGCGTTAACTTAACACTGGGCTGCACAGAAAGGTTGTGAACCAGGTGGTGACACCAACTTGTTACATTATCTCAGACCACCTGATTTACAGTATGCTGAAGGGTTATTATGGAATTTTTGGTAACACGTTCCATGAAGCCTGTCTCTTTAATGCATTAACACATTATGAACACACTTACGATGCATGATAGGTGCTTATGGTTAAGGTTAAGGTCAGGGTTAAGGTTAACCCTAACACTGCTTATAACCATGATTATACAGCACTATGGGTGCATTATAACACATTAGAAGTATGTTCATTATTCATTATAGATGCATGCTTTAAGTAAAGCGTTACTGAATTTTTGTCCAATGACACCAAAAATAAACTGCCAACCAAAGCATTAACACATCAGATCTACAGTAATTATGAATCTCCAGACCCCAGTATGTTTGCTTCCTGCCTGCAGCCTGTAATTTCAAGTCTAACTCCAGATATCCTCTTGAATACATAAGGAACTCAGTTGTGTTGTGTTCTGTTCTGTCTGGGATGTTTGTCAGTACAACCTTCTTCATCCAGGGTTTTGTCAGCATCAATCCAAACCTTGCTATTACTGTATTAAAGGCAGATATTGGCGATTAAGTAGGATTAACCTTGATTGAGTGAGTTGTGTAACTTTGGCTCTGATGACGCATGTTGAACTATTGGGATCATAACCTGCCAGCTTATAAATGCTGTTATTTATGGGTCCTCTGTGTGCTGAACGGAGCAGCAGAATGCAAAATGTTGAAGTATCCAAGAGAAAAAACTATCGATTGAAGTCATCTTCTGGAAAACAGCACACTAACAAATTGTGTCTCACCTTCTATTTAACATGAGGAAGAATAGCAGCATGTCTCTGCTAAATGATTTTTGTACTAGTTTTAATGGTCGGGATAAGGACCATCATCGGGACCATTAATTTGATACAGTAGCATCTGTATGAGTTCAGTATGACAAACTGTCTTCATAAGTGTCCCAGGGGTGTGTTAAGTTTCACTGACCTGTTGACTGTCGGACATCCACCACTTTGTAAAACATGAATCATCTGTGGCCCTCCATCATTTCCTTGTTTAGCCTTTTTTTAGCCAAGTCAGCAACTAAAGAGTCCCTTCCTGCTAACGTAAAATTTAGCTCTAACAGTCAGACGTGTTGGCAGCAAAGAAAACAAATGAAAGATCTTTGGACTGGTTCCAGCCTGAACCTGCTGCCCAACAGTAATTACCTGAGACGGCTGAGGTAATTCTGCGGTGCGCTCACTGACATGATGTTGTTTTAGAAAAGTGTGTGAGAGACTCAGACAAATAGTGACAAGAGTCAACTGGTGTCAGGCATTTGTGTATGCAACCACCTTCCCTCCTCCACCTCCCGCTCCCACTCTCTCTGTCTCTGTCTTCCAACTAATTCAACAGGCTTATGTCGTGTCTGCCCCCCTTATGGTTCACGTCCCAGCAGCTATTTCCTCTGTTAAACAGGAGGGCTGGAGAGGAGAGAAAGAGAGCAAAAACAAGAGCGAAAGGAAGAGCGAGAATCAGAGCAGCAGGAGTGGATCAGTGTTTTGAGTTTGTTTGGAGAAGAGGGACTGGGATGAGGCAAGAGCCGGCACTCTGACGTCAATGGACTGTTCCCTGGGCAATATGCCAGCCAAGTGTGTGCGTGTCTTTGTGTGTGTGTTTGTGTGTCTTTTGTGTGTGTGTGTGTGTGTGTGTGTGTGTGTGTGTGTGTGTGTGTGTGTGTTCTATGCACAAACAGCAGTCCACTCCAATCATGACCTACACATCAAGGTTGAGGTCTTTGACGACAGGGACAGGGACAGCTGCCACAACAAGATTCCCAAAATGGCCCCTCTTCAGTTCTTCCTCTTTTTCCCCCTGGCGTCCTTTGCTCAGTTTTCTTCCTCTTCTCTACCTGGATATGAATCTCAAACACATTTAGTGAGATTTTTGGAGGAATCTATAAACAAGTCAATAACCAGTCAGAGTTCAGAGTACAGGTCCAGTTTATCTCCATGTGTACTAAAAGTACAAGTGCTTGGCTAATGTTAGCTTTTGTTGGATTAAGCTCAAGGTCTCTTGCATGTTTTTCTGTGCTCCAAACCATCAGTCAGCTATTTTTGGAATGGAAAAGATCTTCTTTATACATTTTGTCCCTCATGTTCTATCAGTTAAAAGAGCGAGTCTTCTCTCCTCTCTCTTTTTTAAGTTGCTGAAGCTTTGATTTTGTCCTGAAATCTCTGTGTTTTTGTACTTCTGAAACCAAACCTTCGGCCTTGACCATATCCAACGCTTTCTCTTTGAAGGGCAGTTGGAACTGAAACGAAACGGTTGCAGGGAAAGTTGCAGCAGAGTAAACGGGTCCGTCTCAGCTCAAGCTCGAGCCGAGTGGCGGTGTGGCTCGCAGACACTCTGCTGTTGGCAGAGGCACGTCAGAGCACGGTGAGCTAATCAGCTCATACCGACGTCACCTGTCGCTAAGAAGCGCAGCATAGACCAGCGAATTAGGACGGAGAGTACAGAGAGCGTCACTGGTTTTTCATTTTCGGTGAAACCTTCGTCCCGGTGGCAAAGAAAAAATATCATGTTAAAAACAGGACTTATTGGAGACCAATTTAGCAGGTGTCACTGTTTGATCAGGTTATACATGATAATAAAAAAAAAATTAAGCCAAAAAAGTTGTCTAGTTTCACTTTAAATGGATTTTTGGGTAGATGCCTGAAAAAAAAGTGTTTGTTTAACAGAGGGTCAAGAGTTTTTCACATTCTGCTCTGCGACATAAAATGAGTCCGAAAAATACTCTCTCTTTTTTTTAAGCTGAGACTACAGAGGTTGTTGTGGATGTTACGCGTCATCATGCTGAACAGGGTAACTAATTGACTCACTACAGCCATCTAGAGGCTCGTTGTGTTAATGTGCACACTGTTGCAAACGAGTCTGACTTTCCGACTTGGAGATTTATTAACCGTACTTTGCTAATAGTCCTACAGCTTTTTTTTCTTCTGATGACTGCATTTATACTTTAAACATTATGGAAGCGTTGTCCATTTTTGCATTTTTTAAGAATATCATGCTGAACGAAATGTGCAAGATCAAAAATCCAATGGAGACATTTCGAGTGTTCTGCTGAGGGAAACAGGGTGATACTAAATAGGAAATATACCTTATCCCTGCAGAACTCTACAGTAGTTTATTGACCAAAGCCATGTGAATCACAGTCATACCTCCTCACATTTGGTAAAAATGTTTCATCCATGAGTGTTTCATGATTTCATTTCTTTAAGTATTCATAAGTGTACTTCTGTTTTTGTCCCTTAGATCATGTCCAAGCCCAGTGATCAGGTCTCCGCTGCAGGCTCCAGCCCCTCGGGGCCGGCCAGGCAGCACCAGAGTCACCCAGAGGAGACGGAGGAGGAACTCAGGGAACACCAGGGTCTCTCCTCCTCTTCTTCGTCCTCCTCCTCCACGTCTGTGCAAGAGACAGGGCCTCTGCGAGGGCTGGTCATCAAGCAGGAGCCACTAGACCCCCAAGAACAGGAGGAGAGGGAGCAGAGGGAGAGACAGGCAGAGAAGGACTTCCTGTTCCGACAGGTAAGGATGGGGGATGGTGGAGGTGAGGAGGAGGAGGGCACTGAGATTAGATACCGACTGGCCGTGATGTTAGAGTGAGTTAACATGGAAGATTC
>JAQLOL010000005.1:22619609-22632284 GCA_029783665.1 Naso thynnoides | reverse complement strand
CATTTCCACTGACCATTAACTTACTTGTTTCATTAATTCAGATGTGCCCCGGGGCATACACCACTTTATAACATATAATAGATGTAAAAGGAGTTGTAACTCCAAAGTCCCAGCTGATCAGTTATTGAATGACAGTGACCTCACAGCCATTAATATGTGCTCCTGTCTCAGCTCTTTGTTTTCACAGGCATTAGAAACATTCTCAACAACTTTTTTTCTGATGGGAGGCACTTGTAAGAGTAGCCACAGTTTCTCCTGCATTAAAAATATGCTTCACCGTGCAAATCAAGAAGTTAATTTGTATTCCTGCAATTCATGTACTGTACAAACTGATTGTATAAAGTAGCAATCGTATGATTAAAAGCATATCTGCTGCAAAACATACTTTTTTACAGTAAAAATAAGACTTACCTTGGGATGAACAGTCCAGTCATGTATCCTTTGACAGAGAACATGCAACTAAAATGCAGATTCTAATCACTCTCCTGATAACGTTAGCATTTTCCACTGCATGATTATTACGTATTTAGAAACAGCAGCATTACCCATAAACAACAGGAGCTTCTTTTTCATCCACACCAGCCTTTTCAAATCTTCACCACAAAGAAGAGCAGACAAGTATAAGGCTGTTCCTCTCAGATACTTTAAAGGGGAAGTGCGTACTGAAGGGGGAGGAGAGACAAGGTGACAGCAGATACTGTTTGTATATTGTCCGTCCTTTCCTGGGGAGGGGTCACTGGTCATGCTGAGAATGAGGCAGCAGTGTCCACTAACCCTTCACCTACTAACTTTTTGCTCTGCTTCGTTCACTTTTGCTCATCTCCCCCTTTTTCACCATAGGCTGTCAGTGGCACGTCCATGAAGGGAAGAGGATGGTGAGCTGTTATCACGGCAGCCTGAGATGATAAGAATATTCCTGGGTAACATCAGCAGGCCTGGCATGTGGTTTCACACCCCCATGATGGCCTCCCGATGCTTACAGACAGCTCCTGCAACATGTGTAATGTATTAGACACTGAAAGGATGAGCATATGAAATGAAAACACAGGCATTTACAAGCCAAGAAAGAGTGACCAATTTTAAACAACAGGAATGTCTCTCAATCCTTTCAAGAGGCTGACACATGCTTTAAGCATTTTACGCTTTCACAGGTGAAGAATAATTTTCCAGCATCTTTGAAATCTGTAGAGAAACTGCTTCCCAGAAATGTGGACAGGAGCCGAAGTTTAGGATACAGTTATAATTTTTCAACAGTGAATGTTGTTACAGGCCTAACGTAACATGGGAAATTAACGAATTAATTGCCACAATTTATGAGTAAATGCATGTAGAAATAAATGTGAAAATAATTTTATACATAAAACATTTTAAAAAATTGTGTTGGTTATTCTTTATTTGTTTATTTTGTTCAATATATTCATTCATTTATTGGGTTTTTGGCTAGACTGGCCAATGTATGTTTGGCCGCTGTTCATTTCTATGTATTTCTTGTATTTGTGCCCTGAAAAAATAAGGCCTGTGGTCCAGATCATGGCTAGTAACAAAAAACAAAACAAAACAAAAAACAGCAATAACAGTGATTATTTGATTTTTAAAAATGTCATAGTCTTATTTGGCAGTTCAATAGACCAAAAAAGGGGGTTTTCAGCTTATCAACAGTTCTCTTCAAATTAAACTTTAAATGTTTATTTTATTAAATTATTATTTTTTGGCAGTTAGTAAAGGAAAAATATGCAGTAAAAGGTAGCATTGCAAAAATACACTTTTACTTGATAAGAGTTGGATGAGAAGTTGATGAGATGAGAAGGCCCTACCACCTTTATGTTGTTGCTCTAGCTAACTCTCAAACTGAGTCCAGGAAGCAGTTAACTTGGAACATAAAAAACTTTGTCCAAAGTTCAAAAATACACCTATCAACACTTCTAACCACTCACTAACTCGCTAACAAATTGTATTTTATTTATTCAGTTCATACACAAACTGGAATGAATGAAAAAATCAGATTTTTTAAGGACTTTGGCTGCTCAGTTAGCAGTAAGCTAATGCTAACTATATAAGCAAGAAAGGGAATGGCGTCTACATCCCAAAGTGCTATTTGTTTGACACTAGGTTTAGTGAAACTAAATTAATTCAAACTTCTTTGAGTTAGAGTTAGAGCCACTGTCACCATAAATTTTAATTAAATTATTTTATTTTTTACAATCACATGACAAAAACGATCTCACTCTGCTGCATCAATTTAGTGTTGAAGGTTATTTAATTTGTTGTAGAGCGTGTGAGGTACAGCTAATGGCTACTGTAGTCTAAGTAGGTTGAAACCAACTCTGAGATGTTTTAGTTCCCTTTATTTGGCCAAGGACTGACCTAAACGTATACATACAACAGTGCATATGTCGGAATTCATAACAGCTGTCACGCATGTCTCATATTTAAACACAGTGTGGGATGGAAGGCCAGTGGTGACCTGTTTTGTTAGCCAAACAGGGAAGACTCCTTCACTGATAGTCTGGAGCAGACCTGGTCCTGGGCGAGATGGATGAGCTCCAGTCAGATAATGGTTTTAAACAGAAATGTTCCTGAGCCTGGAAGCATCTGGAAAGACACTACACAGGGAAGACAAATTGGACATGAAACCACAACATCTTCACATTACAAAGAAGGAAGAGCTTCTCAGCCATCCTGGAACACTGAGCCACTTAACAGGACATTGGATAATCTTGATTTTTTTTATACACAGTGGAAAATTTGAATGTTACATGATTGATTTAATTTACATTCGGTCATCCACAAACCTCTGCTGGCAAAGAAGATCAAAGCATTCTTAGTCAAACTAGCTAACGTTAGCTTAAATGTGTGACACCACTTCCTTTCTCCAGAAAACATTTAATCTATTCACAGTCCATTAACTCAGCTTTAGGTCTTCTAATTAATCCAAACAGTCTGTGAGCCAGTCGCCAACAGTCAAGTCAAATAGTACACAGAGGTGCCAGTTTATACACCTAGCTTAAAATATAAAGCTAATACTTGCTCATTCATATCAATTAAGCTAAATAACAAACATCTTATTGTATTTGCATTGTAACTCAACTGACACAAACTAAAGTTGGATGTGAACATGATATTTCCAATGCAGTGTCAGGGTTACTAGTCTAAACTGGCAGTTGAGTGTTTGATATTCCTCAAGTATTTCTTCTGTTCACACTTAAACCAACACTTGGAGTCCTTTCAGATGTCAGAATTTCTCCTTTAACAGCAACAACAACAACAAAAACATTGGCCTACATCTTCAGGTCTTCTACTTCCACGTTCGTTCCTCTGTTTTTAATTTCCTCCAGCTGCTGTAATTGCTTTCACTTCTGCAGATACTTGAACTGACATCGTTTTTTAGTTGCTACACTTGAAATTGAGCTAATTTTGTTCAAGGCTTCGTTTTCCCTCTACACTTCAACTGACATTTCAGCTTCTTTCAGCTCTCAAATTTCAATAATTCTTGAGGGGGTTTACTTATTTATTTAGTTATTTATTTATTTTGCGCACAAGTAGAATAAAACAGCAGAACAGCAATAGAAGCTAAGTGTGGAGGGGAGGAATAGAAAACCTCCAGAGGCTTGAAAGGGAATCCCACTTCAAAATGGATTACAAATCCAAATACAGAATCCTACAATATCAAGAAATAAGCACAAGTAGACATAGGATCAATAAACTAGAATTAGATATGAAATAGCATTAACATAAAATAAGTAATTAAATAGAAAGTTATGAGGGTGTATGGACCTATGTATGTGTGCATGTGAGAGTGTATTATGCATATACATGATGAGAATATGTCCAGGTAAAAAACAGATGCCCATTTACATTCAGTCAGATGTGAATAGTTCATAATGTTAATTAAAGTCTTGTTCATCTGAGAGGTCCCAAGCCTACATTTGTAATTCTTCAGGGAAGAAGACCAATGTGCAGTATGGATATACTGTAACTGTTCCACAGCTGCCCACTTAAATCTAATAGAGAATTGACAGAGTCCAGTATGAAACAATGATAGGTGTAAACATTTAGCATGTCTTGTGTTAAACTGTGTACATCTGCATTCAACTGGAAAAATGCACGAGAAGGCGTGGAAAGAGAAGGCAGCTGGTGCAAAATTCTGACAATAAAAAAAAAGTTCAGTATTTACGTTGAATACTTACAGTTTACTTCCTATCCATAAAACTGACATTTCAACTTTACCCACTTAAACTGAAAACTGTACTTCTTGTAGCACTTTAATTTAAAGCAGTGGTAGGGAACGTCTGGAAATCAAGCTAGCATTAGCATGAGACTCCTAAGAAAGCAACTCCGCTCCACTCTCCCCTCCCTGTTTTTTGCTCTGGCTAGTGTTTTTTCTCATTTGTGTCTCTCTTATTTTAAAAAAAATTTCAGTTTACACCAAAGATTCACGACGAGATAAAGTGGTTGCAGGGAAAGTTGTAGCGTTGTAAACTGGTTCGTCTCAGCTCGACTGAAGCCGGTTGAGGGTGTTGCCTGCCACTCAGCTTGCCAAGTCACCAGAGGCCAGTTCTGACATGTCACTTGTTTCTACAGCCAGTCAGCTCGTACCGACGTCACTTGTTGCTAACAAGTACAGTGTAGAGCAGCCAATAGGAACACACCCTCTCTGAAATGACCCATGACTGGTTGAAAATGAAATCACGATGTGAATACAGAGACAAGGGGAGGTGCAGAAGTCTTGTGTTCTTTCAGACCACCTGAATTACAATATGCTGAAAGATTATTATGGTATTCTTGCCAGATGACCCCCCAAATTAACTGCCTATCTCAGCTTTAACAGCTGTTAAGACTTATGTCAATACTTGTTGTTTTACGACCACTTTAATGGCTATAAACTGTTTTTAACTTTTCAAGAAACAGAGCTGAATCTGCAAGTTAAGTCGATATCATAATTAAAAAACAAAAAACAAAAAATGTTTTAACGACATAATAAGTGCCAACTGAATTGCTTATCAACAGTATTTAAGTCAGTAATTATCCTGCTCTCTCTGCAAATATTGCAAAACGTTTTTCCCTGCGTGGCTTTGCCTGAAACAGATGTATTTTTAATGGGACTGCCTCCTCTTCCTCCAGACATGTTTACCTTGGCACCAGCACCTGTCTCTATCTCTCTCTCTCTCTTTGCATAACTGATTTTTTCAGCCTTTGCTGCCCAGCACAGCAGCCGTCAGAGAATATGAGCTGCAATTTAATTCATTAAGCTTCGGCTTGTCAAGGTTTAAAGGTGATAATCCTTTAGGCCACTCTGAGCCTTTACCTTCACGCAGGCAGACCTTTGAGGCCATGCACACTGCTGTGACAGATGAGGAAAATATCCTGCTACCACTGAACACCAAACTTGACAGGTGGAGGTGTTATTTTCCCCTTGTGGCTTGTTAAGCTTTGTCCCAGCTGCTAAAACACTGTTAAATAAGTTTTATGTGACACCATAATAGTCTGTTTTCAATTTTTCTGCTTCATCCTACGACTCCTAAACGAGCAAACGCAAGTGTTTTTCACATGAAATATGCAAACATGTCTGTGCGTGCTATACTGCCTTCCTGTCTGGGTGAACTACGCATGCACACTTGTGCCACTTGTGCACATTAAGGCATGTACAATGACTACAGAGCTGAGAATCCATGTACAAGGAAGAAGCACTTATGCACAGGATACCGATGTTTGTCCCCACTGTGACCGACAGTGGAGAGGACAGCAGCACAAGAGAGCAGACAACAATAGAGTTTCAGAAGGAGGACAGGGTTTGGCTTTGGATTGGACTCTCATTCTTTAACGCCCATAAATATATATGTTAGCAAACACCAAGGCACACAGAAAATACGAGCAGCCTCTGTTATTGACACAGCAACAAGCAACAAAAAGGCTGGTGAGCTAATGTATTTTCCGATTGCAGAAACTGTGAGTCAGGGTAGTAAAATGTCATGATTGCTCTATTTTGCACAGTCAACAACATCCATTTGTTTTATAGAAAGCGTAATCGCAGGACAGATTGTTTGCTGGGTCATGTTTTATTTTATAGATACATTTGGAGGCTTCTAATGAGAAAAGTAGAGAGGATTCAGTGTTTCCCCATCATTATTTTTAATGTTTCGTTACAGTTTTTTTCTTTTCTTATGCAGATTCTGATACCTGGTCTTTGTGCTCAGCCAGTACTGAGTATTAGTCCAATACCAGTGCATCAAAAATATACTCTACATATTATTATCATCTTTTAACGGCTGTATACTACTAACCCTATATAAATGTTATATGATGGATGTGCTTGAAGTTACACAAGCTACTTGCTGTTTATGGATATTGGCTATTTTGCAAAAGTAGTGAGAATAGTCAGTCAGTGACACTTTCTATGAAGCCTGTCTATATCACACATTATGAACTTACATATGTAGCAAATTATAACAAGTTATGAACACACTTATAATACATTATAGGTGGTTATGACTATGAATACACAGCACTATAGGCACATTATAACACATTATAAGTGTGTTTATAATGCATGATAGATACACGCTTTAAGTAAATTCAGATTATTTGAACTGATATTGCAATTACAAAAGGATTTGTGACATCAGAGGTAGTGAATATTCAAATTGTTATTTTCTTGTTTTCATTGAAAAACATTAAAATGATTACGGTGTGATTTTTTTTTTTTCTGGGATCTGAACCCAATGATGTTTTCATAAGTTTGTAAAATAAAATGTGTCAGCAGAACAGCACAAAATTTGAATTCAAATAGTATTTTGACAACCACATTTCTTCTTTAACAAATGTAAAAACTGCAATAGTCCACACTGCGATTTGGATTAAATTTCGATTTATTGTGCAGCCGTGCTTCACCATATTGGAAACCGATGTTTCCTAACAGACAAATCCTTTACATTAAACTCTTAATTACAAAAAATCCCAGAATAGATATTTAACCATTATAGATAAGACACATTTTACGTGGTCACCTTTGAAATTCTGTGTGTTTTTCAGCAGCATTGAGGAATTTTTTATTTGCTTCGTAGTGTGCTGAAGTTCAGAAGTGATGCTCTCTGTTCTAATATGTGCAACTTTGACTGTTAGTCTGTATGAGTAAGCTTTTAGATATGTGTTACTGCCTCATGCTTTGCCTCCCCATTGTTTTCTCTCCGCGTCAGTGAAAACATTTTCCAGCCACTTTCAAAGAGCAACTTTGATGCTGTGAAATGACACCAGCGAAACAATTTCAAATGTCCTCGAAGTTTTTCCAATTGCTGCCTGACTGAAGTACTGTAAACCACATCATCAAACGACCATAAATGAAGGAAAACAACACAAAATGCTATGTCTTCTCTCTGTCTCTTTTAAAAATATGATACATTTAACATGCGACTGCATATGTGTGTGTGTGTCTGTTTGTCTGCAGGTGGACAGTGACACTATCTGGAACGAGGTGCACTCGTCCAGCGCGGCTCGGCTGGCCGTCGGGTCAGTGGTGGAGCTCGTCTTTAAAGTAGCATCGGCAGAACTGAAGGTTAGTTCAGACACTTAAAGAAGCAGCAAAGTCAAGGCAGTTTGGTTATTTTTAGGGATTGGAATGACTGAAGGATGTTCTGCATTTGTCATTATTGTGCAGCCTTTGTATGTTGGTAATTCTGTGTGCATGTAAGAACCTTTAAAGATGCAGCCAACATGAAACAAAGCTCAGATGGACCCCACTGAAACAGATCCCCGTACTGAACTTTAAAGGCTTTGATTTAATCTGGATGTCAGTTTTGAGTCCCTCTTGGCAGCTGAATTATATTTCAGATGGAGAGAACAAGGCAAAGCAAATAGTCTAAGCATGTCTGATTATGTATTTTCTTTAAAATTGTTTTTCTAATGGATTTATTAAGCCTAATTTGATAAATCACTCATGCATTTAAGAATTAAAGGTTGGGTTAATCACCACTTGTTTGATTAATCCAAACACTTGAAGAAAAGAGAAACCTCCCTCCAGATCTTTCTGTCCCAAAGTCTCGTTAGCACCTCCCAGACAGACATCCCCTCCCCCGTCATGCTTTGCCCACCAGCCAGCCTTCCTGTGTCTGTGGCAATGACTGCTTACTGTTTGAACCCAGCAGGGAGGCCCGGCACGCTGGCACTGCAAATGCCAACAGTCCCCGCTAACAGGCCTGTTTTATTGGTATTACACCACAGCCACCTGCGGTGCAGCCGTCACACTTAGTGTTAGCTCGCTGCGTTAGCGTTTAATACTTTTTTCTACGTGCAGGTATTTAACTTTACAGAAATAATGGTCTGCTCTCTCTATATGGTGCATTTCTGTGTGATTAGTAATATCAAAGTAATAGAAACATCAAGGTGAGCGCACACGCGTTGGAAAATGCTTATCTCAACAGAAATATGAACATTGAGGACTCACTTAAACTGGGGTTAAAGTTCACAAGCATGAACTTGCCCAAAGCTTAACCTGATCTTAACACATACATGCATGCTCAAACACACACACACACACACACACACACACACACACACACACACACACACACACACACACACACACACTCAGTCACAGATGCAAGCTTACACTCTCACAGTTGGTCCTCTGAGGATCCTCTGCAGCCAAATGACCAAATTCCACCTGCACCAACAACTCTCTGAACTCCACAGAACGCCATAAATCTACTACACACACACACACACACACACACACAACACACACACACACACACTCCTGTCTCACCATCTGTTGCTTTCTACTTCTTTTTCCCTGTCTATTTTAATCCATTGTTGTTTTCCCTCTGCTAAGAAAAAAACAGTTCAGCCTTCCTTTGTCTCTCATGCACCCACGTTCATACTGTGCTATGCTGCCGGCTTCAGCCGAGTGTCTTCAAACCAGCTGAGCCAGTTGTCTTTACAATAAACTCCCGCCTGGCTGCTAATCCACAGCAGCTGACTCAACATCATTAGTCCAGCTTGCCTCGCTCTACATCAGCCCGAACATCTATCTAAGGTCCCCGCATAGCAGCGGGAGCCTTGAAAATAGTTGCTGTGGGTGCCGCAGGTCCCTGCCTTAACAAAGCTCCCCTCAACTGACCTGATGCAGCATCTGTTTCTGTGCGTGTGCGCACGCTTTTGAATTATTCTGCCTGTAGAACTGTTAAAAATCTTCAACTCAGGCATGGTGACACATATTGTAGAAGTGAGGTCATGAGATACTGTTTATGCAACAGTTGTCCGTTGCTGTATGAAAACACAAATTCAAACTAGGCCCCTCCTTTCAGCTCAACTAGACTGAGAGAGACGCAATGGTCAAGAAAGTTAGAGAGTCATTAAAGTGAGGGAGTGGCTGCACCAAGAACAAAGCTGTGAATAAGAGAAATAAAACATTATTTTGTGGTTGTTTAACAATGGCCCAATGCACCACCCTGCATGACTGTTCCATAATCCAGGATTTTGTGTGAATCCAGTTGAAGCGCACGCTTCATCCTCTCCGCTTTTTGCCTCTCTGCAGAGTTTGACTCTGGTCAAACACACACACACACAAACCTGCAGCCCACAACACAAACAGAGCAGAGGAGAAACATCAGACATCAACGTAACCTGGCAGCTGCATTTCTGTCGAGACTTGGCTTTGTGTTTGTTGCAGCGAGCTACAAACCTTTGACCAAAGCCTGACCCAGAAATGTCCTAAACACAACAAACACCGGAACAGAGAAGTTAGAAAATAAGGGAAGAAAAAAGGAAAGTCTCAAACATCAACCCTCAGTCTTTTAAAGATTAAGTAAAAAAGTATCATTAGATTGAAGTGAGCACGTTTAAGGTCACTTAGAAGCAACTTCCAAGAACCACGATAGTTTATGTTAAGTAACATTCTGAAATTAAGTTGTCTGAATGATTTTTGTTTTCCCTGACAGAATGGTTTTGCTGTAGTTCGGCCACCTGGACATCATGCTGAGGAGAGCACACCCATGTAAGTTTATTTCTGCAAGTCTTTATTTTACTTTTAAAGTTATTTCCCCTCTGCTTTTGAAAAACTTTGTTAGAGTCGTTCTTCATATGTGTGCACAAAATGAAGATTCTTCTAATCCAGTAATGAATGTCTTTCTCTTTTGCTGCCAGTAATGTTTTCAACTACAACATTGCTCAAGCTTGTAAATCTAATGTAATTTCATAAAGTTAATAGCACTCTCTTTCTATGTCCTCTCTCTCTCTCTCTCTCCCTCTCTCTCTCCCTCTCTCCACTTTCAGGGGGTTCTGTTACTTCAATTCAGTCGCCATAGCAGCCAAGCTCCTGCAGCAGAGGCTTAATGTCAGTAAAATCCTCATCGTGGACTGGGTGAGTTTCACATACAAACGCGGCTGCCTGAGAATACATGTTGTTGTTCAGCCCGCTCTTTCTCCGTGGTTTGATATAAGTTGTATTTCTTTCCATCACCCAAGTTAAATAGAAGTAAAATAACGGGTTTCTACTGAAATTTGGGTAATATTATTGTAGTACTGTGTCCAGTAATGCATTGCCACAGAAATTAAGCTTTCATTGATGTTTTTACCAAACGTTTGTTTGGAAATTTGCTACGACATTCTCAGAGGTGCACAGATCATCCATGTGACCCATCCAAAATAATTATAACAAAAAAAGGTGTCACTGAACAGTTTCATTTCTTGTCAGGCACGTGGAGAGTTGTGCTCTGTCACGGACATGGTCATATTTTGTCACTAAATGAGATTGGATAGTGTTAACATCGCCGTGGAGATCATTTCAACTGAACCTTCTTGTAGATATTCCATCTTTCATGTCAAATATGGTTACCATGAAGACGACTGAAGCCTTTCGCTGAAGTATAAATTAAAAACGTTCCTGTCGAGCGACAAAGCATAAATAATGCTTTAATGATGAGAGACATGCTTTTGTTGAAATTACGTCATTTTTGTTGAGAAACACTTTTCAAACTTGTCGAGCATCAAAACATATATCGGCATTAAGTCTTCAGGCTGCTCCAAGTCTCACTTGCTTCTTCTTCCGCCCTCATAAAAAAAATCTTGATTTGCTTTTTCTTTTGCCCATGGAGTAAACAAATTAAATCAAGGACAGCCTCAGTATGTTATCTGTTCCCTTAACTGTCTTTGAAATGTGAAGAACAATGAAAATTGTCACCAGTGTAATGTTGGTGGCCACAAGTGGCAGTTAAACATCCTGCTTATTGTTGTATGTTTTCACTTTTTTTGTTGTTGTTTTTTTTTTATAAAGGCAAAGCCTGGATATAATGTAAAATAAACCTCATGCATGTGCCCATGAGACCACTGGGTTCCAACAGTCCAGAACAAAAACTGAGTTATCAGAGCAGCACAACAGCCACAACCTGGATTCTTTGCATGCTAAGCAAGAGAGAAAAGGGCTTTAAATACCAGCTATTTAGGCTAGACACTGTCCTCTTTTCTTTTTTTTTCCCCAAAAAGAGAGACTGAGTAATTTATAAGAAGGTATGACAAAGCCTCGTCGCGTCTGTGAGCACTGCTCCTCGGCGGCGTCCCTGGCTGGTCATGGCTGTTCCCAAAAGCCTTTGAAGGGCCTTTTCATTTCCTCTCTGTCTGTCACAGGAGGACTTTTAGTGCAGCGAGCAAACTCATTGTCATGCCACTCTGTCTCGAGCCAACAGGGACATTTTTAAGATGAGTGTATTAAAGCATTCTTGGGATATAGACAATGAGGTCATTTAATTGATGTTGTGAAGCTGAGTGTTTTATTGAATCCTTCTGACCGTTCCTTTTTGACATCACAACAGACTGCAGCTGAGATACAGACGGGACCGTCTGGCAAATGTCTCCAAAAGTCACTCAGTTTGTCTCAGTGCAGGTGCAGGAGTCGATATTTCTGCCTCGTCTTTCAAATCTTTTTCAGCCTTTCTGGTGACAGCACAGCTTCTCTTATGTTTTGTAGATTGTTTGAGCCTTGAGAACCACATGCGTATGATGCTGAGATTATTCTCCTTTATTTCCTTATCACTAACTTTCCCATATTCTGTATGTAATTTTTCCTTTTTCAATGTTTCCAGGATGTTCACCATGGTAACGGCACCCAGCAGGCCTTTTACGCAGACCCCAGTGTTCTCTACATATCACTGCATCGCTACGACGATGGGAACTTTTTCCCTGGCAGTGGAGCGCCTGATGAGGTGGGATGAAAAATCGGTCCGTCTTTCTGCTCACCTTTTAGTCTGAGTTTACTCAGACAGGTAACCTGTTTTGCATGTGCCGCAGGTGGGCAGCGGAGCAGGTGTCGGCTTCAATGTGAACATGGCCTTTACTGGAGGACTGGAGCCTCCCATGGGTGACACAGAGTACCTGGCTGCATTTAGGTAAAACAATAATGTCTTCTGCAGCTTAGGAGTGACCTTTTGACCCAGTGGTCTTGCTGTAGGTTCAGTACCTTGGGATGCTAAATGTCTGGCCTGAAGGTGTCTTGGAAGGAAGTCTATGCAGTTTGATAGATTATCTACTGGGATGCTGTTGAGTAGGTAGGGAGCTCCTCCTCATGCCAGGCCTGATTTCTATTAGCTCCACTCTCTGGGGCTATTTATAACCTCACACACACACACACACACACACACACACACACACACACACACACACACACACACACACACACAAACACACACA
>JAQLOL010000005.1:22600577-22619052 GCA_029783665.1 Naso thynnoides | reverse complement strand
GCGGAGCACAGCCACTGGACACCATCCAGACTGGAGAAAGTTAAGAATGTGGACATAGCGCAAAGAAAAGGAAATATAGCCCTGGTGAGCTAGCGGATAAAACTTGTTCCAAAATGAGAGTGAGTCTCAGTTTGGCTTTCAGCCATTTTGGAACACTGAAAGAGAGGCTGGGAAGAGCGATGCAGAGTCGGACTACTTTGTGATGGACACGTAGGTGATTAATGCTGGTGGTTAGCTTGTCAGCTTGCTAAATTATCGACTTCTCCATTAAACAAATGTAATATTCCAATGTAGCTTTCTGTGAAACGTTAGGTAAGCGGTATAGCAGTACATGTAGTACACACTAAGTTACGATACTTCTGGTGTGTTGAGCCGAGACGAGGGGCCCCAGTTTGAATGCTGTGTTTACGAACGGCAGCAAACAAATGCTACTGACTCCACCTTTAATAAGAAACTTTCTGCACCACTCCTGCAATTTGTGATGCAGGCTGTTGGCTAGAAATTTAGATCTCAAGATCAACCTGACGTAACATCAAGAGTTGTGATCATCATGGTTGATTTTTTTTAGAGATACAGAAGACATACATTATTAATAACAGTAAGCTGAATTATGTGTGCAAATATGTGGAGTGTTCCTTTAATTCTTGTAAGTCAGAGATGTTCCATCTGTAGCTTATTTTAGCCCGTTAATTCATATTTTAGTCAAGCAGTAGCTGCGATGCACTTCAGTTAAATCACCCCATTCAGTTTGCTCCAAATGTTGTTAAAAAACTGGAACCACTTTGTTTTACAGTAGTTTTGGTCTGAACATGTTGGTTCAGAGATGCGTGCTCCATATGAGTGAACATGCACTGGGAGAGGCTTGTGATTTTTTTTATGTGTTCTGTTTATGTAATTGCATGTTATTAAATCAGCATTCTTTGCATTATGGAAGTTTTCCAAAGGCATAAAGTGAAGGAGAACGTGAGTTTGGGTGTGTATCACCTCAGACCCTGGCGTCATTAATCCCCTGAGGTTGCAGCAGTGTTGGACAATTCATAGGCCCCACAGGACCGCAGCACCCTGCCTCACAGCTCATAGATCTACTGCACACACACACGGCACACACCCGCACACACCCGCACACACGCACACACATCCTCGCCGAGCTTGTACACATGCACACTCAAAGTAACACAGTTACAGATGCTGGATAGTAATCTGTCCTGTACATGCAAATGCACATGCGGCACACAAACCCTGATGCAAATGTAAAAGGCGCCGGCTTGGACTTTCATGATGCCGCATGAATATGCACAAAATACAACAAAAGAAACGAAGGCGCAAATGCTCGCACCTGCAGCTATTACATCCACTGTGCTTACACATTTACAACCACATGCAGACAGACACGTGCGTGGACACCTGATACACACAGTCTGTCTCTCTTTCTTTCAGTCTTATTGTTTATCTGTGTGTTGTGGCCCTCTCCTTCCTCCTCCTCAGGAGGGGATGCGTGCCTCACAGCCGGCACCTTCCCATTCCCCGGCTGGCCTGCGCCACGTTGCATTTGCAGGGGATCAAGTCTGAGCCTCCAGAAAGCACAGAGAAAAAAGATAAGAAAATTGGCCCTAATGAAAACCAGAAGCACCGTCTCCCCCTCTCTCTCTCTCCCCCTCTCTCTCTCTCTCTCATTCTCTCCTCCTTTTCCTCCTCCTTTCACTCCCTCTTCTGCCATGAACTTGGAAAGACGAGAGAGGAGGAGAATTAAAGTTAATTCAAACCAGCTCTCCGCAGCGCCAGATGACAGGGCTTTGAAGTGTAAGTGTGCGTGTGTGAGTTTTTCGCTCTCTTATTCTCTCTCCTCTCCCGCTCTACTCCACTTTTTTATGAACGGAGGGGGAAAGCCTTGAAGCTCTGCACATTAACCATTTGTTGACTGCTTTGATGAGCACTGTCCATCTTACGGACAGAGTCTATATTTCCTTCCAAAATAGGCTTCACCTTTTACTGCATGGGTTGAGGTTGAATCTCATAAGGTGCCTCAGCTACTTAAGTGGTTTTCTAGCCTTTTACCACTTTACAATTATTAAAATTCTTAAATCAGCTTGAAATAATAAGTAGTTCTGATAAATACTGACAAGATAACTCTTTTATTGTATAATTTACCCAATAGACAGATTATGGTTAAATGTGTTTTGAAATTTGAAAGTTCTTATCTGCAGCCTGTGGTCCACCACCAGTGCCACATTTCAGCTCTCTGCACTCCATGTTAGAAGCCTGGAGCACATTACATTTGAAGCATCATCAAGACGTGGAAAAGAATAAATCAGGGACTCGAGTAATTACACAAAGATGAGCAGTCCCCAGAGAGGAAGTTTTCCTTGGCTCAAAAGATGGCCGCTGTGCCAAAACATACTGCTGTATTAACCTGTGTGAGAACATTTGTGAGCACTTGAAATCATGTTGAATGATTATTGCCAAAAACTGAATGCGCTCATCAAGATCAGAAGAGGAATAATTAGTCAGAGCAGAGCAAATGGAAAAAAGGCCCCTCGTGAGGTTTTAGGCTGGCAAAGTTTGCAGTCGGTAGAGAACAGTCAATGTTAAGGCGGTTTGACGGTCAAAAGCAGATAATTTGTGTGCACAGAGGCAGAGATGGTCGCTGCCTTTTGGTCATGAGACTGTCATTTTAATTGTCTCGGTTTGTCAGTTTCTCTTCCAAATGCAGTATTTTATTTCAGTCTTAACATTCATGCACAATGTCCATCACTGCTTGCAATGCAGGTATTGCAAATGTAACTGTGACTAAACATTAGTCTCTATGTCCTATATACAATGCACTGCATGCTATGATGATAAAGACCTAAAGGGTAACTCTGCTGACTTTCAATCAAAATCAGTTTACCTATTAAAGGTAAGGACACTCAGCCAGTTAAAAAGTTTCTCTTAAACCCCTTTCACACTGGACAAACCCACCAACACCCACTGCTGTCTGCATTTTCTCTGCAACTGGAATGGCAACCAAATGGTTTTCGGTCCTTTTCCAGTGAGATCTGCCTGTTGAATTTGAATATTTTCACTGCTCTTCATAGTTTGGGAACAATGTGCAACAGCAATTTTGTTCTTCTGGTGTGACACTGGAAAGACAGCAAGATGAGAGGAAATTTTGTAAGCGGACAGGTTATGGGTACTTCAAGAGACGTTGCAATAAAAGATATAATATTCCTTCTGTCTCTCTGTTATAAACACTCCAACATAATTTAGTCAGTAATGAGTTTGAAAAAGAGAACAAAGCGAAATATATAGAAGAGTAGCCAAGGTTGGAAAAGTTACAGTACTTTGGAAATGTAATGGGTTACAGATTCCTAGTTACCCTATTTAAAACATAATAAGTAATGTAACTATTTCAATTACTTTCTCAAAGTAATGTAACTTATTCCATTTAATTACTTTTTGATTACTTTTCTAAATTTCTAATGAATGTTTTCAAGTGTTAGCCATTTTCAAATGCTTAAACCAGGCAGTGTTAATGGCAGATGTGAGGGCGCTGCAAATTCAAACAAAAGAACCAATCAGAAAGCATCAGAATAGCATCAAACTTTACTAAACGGCTTTGACAGGAAATGACAAAAGAAGACATTGTGCACATCAAAAATATGCAAAGCAACAACATGAAAATTATTCAACATATAGCCTGAGCTTTTTACAGAAAATATTTAGATTTAACTCCATTTTTAACATTTTATAAGTAACTGCAATTTAATTACACATTCTTTCTCGGTAACTGATTACAGTTGCAATTATTTAGTTATTAAATTATGTAATTTTGTTACATGTAACTAGTTTCTCCCCAACACTGAGAGTAACACAGTAACACAATAACATTGTCACTGGCCTTAATTTTGCACTGTTTTACTTGTAGCAGCTGTAATATTGAGCCTTGTTTAATCACTTATATTTAGCAGGATTATCCATGTTTAAACCCCAACATATTATATGCTACTTTTGGTTTGAAACCTGTTTTGCTGTGAGCTCTTTAGCTGAGGTTTCTTAAGTCAGAGTAAACAACCCTGATGATGTCAGGATTGGGAAGGGTGTGATCCAGGGTTTTTGGAGCTTGACCCCGGCTACACTGATTTCCACCACTCTTTCTTTGACTGGCAAAACTAAATTGCTGGACTTTAATCACCATCCCACAAACATTCCTACAAACTCGAGTCACGTATTCAAACACTGGCCCGAGCCCAGCGTTCCTCAGCTGATGCTTTGACACAAGCACCTGTTGCTAGGTAAAGCAAACAATACTAAACAAAAGTTTACAGTCGCAGTAAGATGTAGGCACGAGAGGAGCCAGCAGTGGTTAAGATCGCAGCCTCTTCCCTCAGGATGTCCTGTAGCTTACAACTCAGTCATAAACTCTCCCCTCCCTTAATTAACAGAGGAGCTTTTTCATCTCTGCATACGTAGCCTCTGATTCACACACAATTAGTCTTCTCTGAAACCACTGGTTTCCCTTTATGCCATTCTGTTAATTGATTACTGTGGGTTTTTATTTCCTTCAATGTCAGGATATTATTCCGGGGGGTAAAGGTTAGAAGCGATGACACCAGCAGTTTTTGTCGTCATGACCAGAACTGTCTCCATCTGCGTTCAAGGTTCGAGGACTGAGGCAGGGGAGACCTCAGTAGTTTAACTATCCTTGGTGATCAAGGTTCCCCCTGAAACGTGTGTCGGCCCACATGCTCGTCTGTGGCCAACTGCCTTTTAGTGTGGGGTCTTTCATGGCCCAAATCTTAATGGGCCAAGGCTGTGTGTGTGTATGTAAGTTTGTGAGTGGGTGGAGAAAATGGGAGAAAAACCTGTGAACACATGCGATAAACTCTGAAACTGGAACTGGAAAACATTAACTTCCAAAAGCCAGCCGGTTCATTTTTATTCCACTGTCAGGATGTGTTTTTTTTTTTTTTTAATGCCGTCAGGTTAAAACCTTTTGGTCACCTCTTTCACTCATTGTCTCTTCATGTCCTTACTTCCTCAGTTTTATTTTATGTTTCCCTTTCAGACTCCTCCCCCAGCAGGTTCTTAAGGCTATGCCCTCTTTCATTTTCTTGTCCTCTGTATCTTTATCTCTTTCACTTAAACTTCAGTCTTCCATTTTATTCCTTCATCTTCTTTACATGACATCTTTCTTTGAAATGTTGCCAGATGCACGCTAACATACAGTGACACACGCACCCTGTGTATCCTTACTGTCTGGGACTCTCAAAAAGCTCCTATTACTACCTCCCGCCTCTCCCTCAGACAGCTGTGTGTACGTATGTGTGTTGTGTTGTGGTGGGGGGTGTGGTGTGCACAGTTGAGGGTTATAATTTGGTGGTGAGCAAGAGATGGAAAAGCCGGTGGCCTGCGGAGCTCAGGGCACGCTGCTCGCCCACAGCCAGCAAACCAGCGCTGTGTTCCAGGGGGGCGGCAAAGCACAGAGGACCTACGACGGAACCCTGTGGTACTCCGTCACTCGCAGACCTCACCAAAACATTGCTTCCTAAATATCTCGGACCCCTAAAAATTCTGGCACCACTTGTTTTGCCATCTGGCAAAACTATTCATGAACTAAGTGAGAGGTCCTAAATCATGCCAAACCAGATGACTATGACACATTGTACTTTTACACAAAGTCAACTAAGTGTCTCTAATGTGACAGCACCAGTTGAGTGATACTATTCCTTATTTATAGATAACATGCAGATGCACAGAAAACCAAGCTAGGAATTGAATTTTTATTTCTATAAGCTATGCAAACATTACCTGGTTGTAATTGGAGAAATTTCTTTAACTATAAGAAACGTCTTCAGTTCTCCAAACTTTCCGACTAGACTAATCTTACCCGATCTAATCTTATCTTTCTGTGCAAAGCTATTTCAGTATGAAACACACATACGGCATGTTTTCAAACAGGATCACCATATAAACCGGACTGGATTTTCCAGCCACAACTTGCAGTGAATCACTACACAGTTCCCCTGCTGTTGATTGGATTTACGTCTATGACACATTGCACACAAGTCCTCCCTCTCTGCCAGCTGTGTGTTAGATGAAGGTTGTGCACAAACAGCCCTTATTCACCACACCCATCCAGTGTTAGAATTATCCTTGCACATGCAATTATATCTCTCCTTCCGTTTCTCCTTCTTACTAAAGGATGTTGCTGTGTATTGCATCCTTTGGATTTCCAAACTTTCCACTTCAAAAAATGCACGCTGTAATTTTCTTGGCCACACACAAACTGTACATACAAACTCATTAGAAGGATGTTTGCTTAAAAAAAACATGAAAGGAAGACAGAAGCCTCGAAAAACACAGCAACTGATGCGCAGCAAAAATGGTTTGTAGCATCTTCAGCTGGTTACAGTGTATACAACAGTCATCAGAAGGACAGAGGGCAGAGTTAAGACAAATCCACATGTACGTATCCTAAATTCATCCTAAACTGAACTGGTACTCTTCTTACCTTCAGAAGTGACAAAAAGCAAAGCATACTTCTATTGTTGTTCTAGTGCCCTCAGATCTTAAAGCCAGAGCAATCAACATCTGGAAATCAAGCTAGCTGTAGCATGAGATTCCCAAGGAAGCAACTCCTCTGCACCCTCCCCTTCCTGTTTTTGATCTGTAGTCCGCCTTTCACCTGGCTTGCATTTTATTGTGTTCGCTGTCGCTCTCTCTTGTAGACGATCCTCTTGATGTGTCGGTCTTCATCTTTTTTGGGTTGCTTTGCCTTGTTTGCGGTTGTTGCTAAAGCTGGAAGAGAAACATTTTCTTCTGAGTTGCCCACCATTGTATCATGCTTTCACAAGCTGGGGGGACTTGAACATGCATCTGCCTTTGTAAAGCAGCCAATAGGGAAACACACTCAATGAAATGACCCATGATTGGTGAAAAAATGTTCATCACAGTGATCATATTCAAAAGCCTGAATACAAAACCAAGGAGAGGTGCTGAAGTCTAGTGTTCTTTCAGATAATTTGAATCACAAAATGCAGAAAGGTTATTATGGAATTTTTGTCCGATGACACCACAAATAAACTGCCTACCTCAGCTTTAAGTGCTTGTGCCCCTTGAATCTCCATGTTTTTTGTGTTGTTTTTTTTTTCCAGCTATGGATTTCACATCTCTGATAATGAAAATACTGTCGACACACAAATTGTAAAAAATGCAAACTCTTTGTTCACAGAGGTTAACTTAGGTTTCTCTTGAAAACTTGAAAACTTGCCCATCAGGCTCAGTGTGTTAATTGTGCTTTGGAAAGGGGTGAGCAGCCGTTTCTTATCTTAGAATATATAATTAGTGTGTTTTGGGGTTGTTCATGTTTAGTTGTAGCTCAGCCATCCTGTCATTCAGCCAGCTGATCATATCAATGTTGCATTTGCATTTGCAACAATATCTGTTAATGTAACGCAGCATGACTCTATGGTTGGCCTGCTTCAGAAAGATGTGACTTAACAGGTTAAGACTGAACAGAAGATTTAACCTCAGTTGTCTCTAAGCTTTCAATGCTGTTAATATCTTGTAAGATACCGAATATAAACTACCTCTGCCATCCCACAGCCTCCCTGTGGACAGCAGGTCAAATACAAAAAAATGCATGCACTTGTTTTTAGATTTTGTACAGTCTCCAACATAAAAACATTATTTGCTGACATTTTTCTGTTTTTGTTGCTCACTGTAGGACGGTGGTTATGCCTATTGCCAACGAGTTTGCCCCAGACGTAGTTCTGGTTTCTTCAGGCTTTGATGCGGTGGAAGGACATGCCTCACCTCTGGGAGGATACAAACTGACAGCCAAATGTAAGTACTCACCACAGCTACACAGCTAATAACCCCTTAATAATCCCTTTTATTACTTTCATAGATAAAACAATTCCAAAACTTTAATGATGCGTACACACTTTAATGCATGCCCTTTACAATCGCATGTAACTCATAAAGTTCATATTTTCTGCCTGTGCAATGCAAAGCAGTTTTTGGTAGCAGGAAAGACTGACAGACACACAGAGACGCTCAAACGCATGCCTTGTGTTTATTTTGTGCGTCTGACTTGTGCGTGCCAACAAAGAGCGCTTCTCAAACCACCCTGCAGATCTCAAATAAGAGCAGGGGTCTCGCTTGTGAAGGGGGTGATCTGGGTGGTTTAGAGAGGATTGCAGGAAGAGGGGATATGGGTAGATTTCAGGGGAGAAGAAAGTATGACTGGATGCATATATTAAAGCTCCCGTCCTCTTGAAAGAAAACGATCAAAGACTGTGACCAAGCCTAAATGCAAAGCCGCACTTATTGAAATTAAACCTGGCTCATATTATGGCTTGTTTTTGGCCTCCAGTAAATCCACAGTGCGTTCTCTTTTTTTCTCTTCCTCCCTCTGATGCAGTCACCCCTTTCCTCATCCATGCCCAAACCCCCTTTCTCTCATTTTTCCATTTGATCAATATCCAAAAAGGAAGTTAGAGCTTGAACATCAGTGCTCCCCCATCTCAATCTTTTTCTTCTGCTGTCTCTCTACCCCCTCGCTCCCTCTCCGTCTTTGCCTTCTTTTCACTGTCATTTCCTGTGTGTCCAGGCTTTGGCTACCTGACCAGGCAGCTGATGGGTCTGGCAGGCGGTCGGTTGGTGCTCGCCCTAGAGGGGGGTCACGACCTCACAGCCATATGCGATGCCTCTGAAGCCTGTGTCTCTGCCCTGCTCGGCAATGAGGTAAGATGAGAGCATGGAGGAGGAATAATTACTGTTAAAACATCCTCATAAATTACTATCAAAATATCCTTAAGCAAAGCTCTAAGATCCAGCAGTACATTTGGAACTGTGGACTAAATCTCTTACTGGTGGGAGATTAAATGAGGGAGGGTGTTGCCAGCATAAATTGGTAATGTAATGTTTTTTTGTTTTGTTTTGTTTTGTTTTTTTCCCTGAACTGTATTTTTTATTGGACGAACTTCATAGTAATGCCTGTAATTCACTTTTTAAAGACAGTTAAGAGTTCTGTTCTTATGCCTTCACGAAGGAGCTTCATTAATATATTTTGTTACATTTAATTGTGTTAAAATAACATGCAGGTCATTTCTTGTCAGTGTGAAATTTTCAGAATGTTGTTGCACTCAACTTGCTTGAAATTTTTAGTTCTGGCCACACGTAATTGAAAATATGATGCAAAAAGGTGAGCATGAAATCTTGATAATAGGTTTTTCTAATTCCTGCTGAAGCTCGAATACTCCACCTTTTGTTTTACCACATACAGCTTTAAGATTTTGTGTCCCCGGATTGGATGAAGAAGACTGACTATATGCATATTTCATAGGTACAAGGCAAGCAAGAAAATAGCATCAGTAAAAGAAAGGGGACTCGCCCTAGTAGCTCAGTAGGTAGAGTGAACCATGTACAGAGGCTGAGTTCTCGTTGCAGCGTCCCTGGGTTCGATTCCACCCTGTAGTTCTTGGCTCTATGTCAGTCCTTCTCTCTCTTTCCATTTCCTGTCCACTCCTTCAGCTGCCGTATTAAATAAAGGCACAAAAACCCAAAAACATTTAAAAAAACATAAATATTAAATAAAGAAAAGTGATGCTTGCATATTTACCCCACCCCACAAAAATTTATCCATGACAATAATTTGATCTCGTTTTGATTGTCATTGTCATGAATATGTTTTTGTGGTTTGGATCAAGTGTACAGGCATAACTTTTCTTCAGTTTTTTCTGCTTTGGTGAGGAGTGGATATCGGCAAGGACTTCACGATACGATACGCATCACGATACGTGGGTCACGATACAAGATTATATCACAATACATTGCAATATGATGGCTGTTGCAATATTTTGCAATATTCTACATAGTTCACTGAAATGTAAAAACAGAGCTGTAATACAAGTTGCTGTGTTTGATCTGGGTAGTTTTAATACATCACATCACTTTATATTGGTAGTTCAGCAGACAAATTGAGTCAAAACAATTAAATTTAAAAATTTCCATTGCAATTTATTTGAATGGTATTGGAAAATTACCAAGCGCAGTAATGTAGTTGCCATAAAATCAAAATGAAAAATGAAATGTTGTCCACTCTTGTACTTCAACTGGACACACTGAAACAGTGAAAACCTGAAAATACAGTGCATGAGTGTTCTTTTGTGTCACTAAACTTTAGGGTTGGGTTTTTGCAAGGACTTCACGATGCAATACGCGTCCTGATACACGGGTCACGATACGATACAGATATCATGAAAATAAATATTGCAATATTTTGCAGTATTGATTATTTAGCACAGCCCTATTTGGTGACTTCCATGACAGGTGATCAAACAGGAAACCCCAGCAGCTCACCTGTGAGAGCGTATAATGCACCAAGACTGTGCTCTGCAGCAGCGGTCCTCGGGTTCGATTCCAGCCCGATCCTTGTGCAGCGCGTCATCCCCTTTCTCTGTCCATGCTTCCCTGTCTCTCTCCTGCCATCAGTATTAAAATACGGCAAAAATAGGGAAATAAACTTTTTTTTTTTATTAAGGAGATTTAACTGTTTTGTTGTGAAGAAACTGATGGTAACAGTAATAAAATAGAGGTGAAGGTTACTGATCTGATGCTCCCTTCACATAAGTATATAAAAGTAAACATTCAGGACAAGCTTGTACATTCCTCTGACAAAAATAATCTTATATTTAGGCCAAAACCATTTTCCCTACATACTCTCTTGCCACACACAAATATACATTGCACACAGGCAGACGCACGCACAAAGTCGTCAGCAGGAGAGCATTTCCAGGCAGAAGGTTAATTGTGGGAGTGTGTAGGTTGGGCCGTGGAACTGAACAAACATCAGTGCCCTGTGATTCATGGCACACAACAGAATAGCAACTCCTCAAAGCCGCCCACTCTTTTCTTCCAGCTAATGGAGAGTCTGGAGTGCTTTTTTGGACGAGCTGCTCGGTCTCCTTTTCTCCGCTGCATTCTGCATCCAAGATATGTCAGTGCCTTTGTTTCTAAAGGACTACTGAACTGTGGCACAGGACAGAGATTATAGAGCTTTACGGGAGGAGAGGAGGGTGTGACTGGAAGTTTTGTTTGTGTGGAAGAAACGGTGCGTGCTGAGTACGAGCACACTGTGTGTCTGTGGTTCGGAACGAGCGTCTTGTGTCCTCCTACTGTACACCCAGGCTGCAACCGAGCCAACACAGCCAGCTTATAGTTCATGTCTGGCATCAGCGAGTGTCTCTAAAGCTCTCTAGTAATCTCTTACTGTTTTGTTCACATTCTTTTTTATCTCTGATCCCTTATGAACAGGACAAACATAAACATTTGCTTTTAAGCATACAGCTGCTTTGGGAACTTAAGCCTTGCTGCATTATTTTTCTTGAGTGTATTTGTGCTCTGAAACTTTGAAAGATGTGTTTTAGTGCCTTAACAGCTGCTTGGGTGATCGGATCCTTCTGCATCTTTAATGTGTTTTGAATGCATTCAAAACTACATTTAGAGCTGATAAGATGCATTTCTGTGAAGAGTTAGTTAGAAGTTAACGTAGAAAACTGTATTCTACTCGGCAAAGCGGCCGTACACACTAAAATAAATTTTGTCAACACCAGATAAACCAGGTAAGTAAGCGCCACACATTGAAGGTGAATATCCACAAGCCACAAGCACATCATGAGGGTTGGTCGCCGTTGGAATGGCTTCTCTACCTGCTAAAACCATTATCTTCTGCCCAGTAAGACATGTAGAACAGTCATACTCATGCATATGAGTCTACAGTTCTCATTATGTATAGCGCAGACCATAGCATGTTGGACTGCATGTGGTCATCGTAATATGCTGTAACAATGTATTGGTCTAGTAAGAAACATAGGCAACAGTCAGTTGCAAATGTCTTGGGACAGTTAGTTAAAGGTAGTTGCTCTTTGTTGTAATTTGGCCGACATCAGTGCTTGTAAATATTATGTTACACAAGTTCAAAAGTATTTTGTTATTAGAAATTAAATAAAACAGTAATACTTTATGCAAAGCATCCGTCTATAATGCATTATTAACATTCTTATAATGGGATGTAATGGGCCTGTAGTGCTTTATAATCATAGTTAGAAACAGGCTTAGGGTTTTTCCTAATTCTGACCCTGACATTAACCACAATCATAACCATAACGTAATAAGTAACTTATTACCGTTTCAGAGTAACTTGCCAAGCACTGATTTTAAAAGTATTCATACTGTGTTACAATGTGTTATATATGTTGATAATGTGTTATAATGCATTTTAGAGACAGGAGTCATAGACAGTGTTACTAATAAAACAGTGTTTGTGTTCAGTTGAATTTGATGATCAACTTTCACTCTTATCTTCAAAACAAACTAAGCCCGTGTGAATAAAAACAATCGATTGAAAAGACACTTTAATGTTTATCTCGGTATCTGCCTTGTTGGAGGTTGTATATCTTGTTCCAGCCCTGCAGACAGTTTGAGCTATAAATGAGTTCTTGGAATCGTAAAAAAACCGCATGGCCGCCTTCCATTTGGATCTTGCAATCAGAGCAAAACAAACAAAACAATAACACAGGATCACATGAATAAAACTTGGTCACTTCAACTAACTAGATGAGTGCTGCAGGAACTTTGAAAATGACACTGGACGACTTTGGAACATGCCAGCACTCTTATTAACTTTATTTCGTCTAAAGAGGAAAACACTGCTACGTGCCAAACCTCTCAAAGCCTAACAGCTCAGCTGGAGCAAGGCTTTGTACAAGAGGGAAAATGCCCAAACTAGAGGCTTAATCTAATAACCTAACTCTATTACCTGCACCATGCCCACCACTGAGTTAAAGTTAAATGGTGTAAAACTGCCAACACAGCTGGGAAGAATTCAGGAATTCAAGGACACTTCAGCAGGGCGGATGCTTTCTTCTGTCACAGAGGTTTTCACTTAGGACTTCAAGCTTGAAGGACACTCTCGTTACTCACAACACCGCCCTGCTGCAGAGATGAGGAATTGGATCAGGGGCTTTGCTTCTTAAGTTTCGGCAGTCTGAGGAGCATCGGCCTCAGCAGGAGTTTGGAAGAGGTCACTGGATGGGTGCCACAGGGAGCTGAAAATTTGAAAATAGGCAGGAGGCAGGGAGCGTCAATTGCCTGAGCCCGGCAGGACACCCCTCTCACCCGGGGCCCCGTCACTGGTACACATCTGAAAGTGGTTACCCTCACACCTCTTCCAACAGGTCAGCCTGGGCCAAGCGATCAGATAATAAAGGGAAATGGAGTAATCATTTGAAGTCGGGAGGGAGGAAACTATTGTTATAAAGCAGCTGTGCAGAGTACAGTACCCATGTTGGTTTTCAAAGCAGACAAAGTTGTTGAATGAATTCAAATTATATGCAGATTTTTTTTTTAATGCTTAAGAGTTGTATATAGTATTGTTCAAAAAATTCAGTCCCACTATGCTTAATATTATAGAGATTATTCTATTCAATTCAGGATTAAAATTTCTTGATAAAGCATGCTTTATTTGGAACAAGAACCATAGTCTCAACTGGAGCCCGACCGATACAGGATTTTAGGGTCTGATGCTGATTTTTGGGAGCAAGAAAATTCTGATATACGATAGATCTGCCAATATTACATAGAGTATGTATAATATTGGCTGAATGTGGTTATCATATTCTTGTGACAAAGATAAGTAAAGGAGGCAGGATATCTTGAATTTAACAAAATTTCAATGCACACTACACTTAGTCATTAAATAATTACCTGCCCTCTGATGGACAAACTACATTATGTCACCATTTTCAGTGACAAGTCCCTGTATTTTTTCTGGCTTTAAAGAACAGTTTCAATATCGGTGCATATTGGAGAACAACAATGTCAATAGATCTGCAATAGGCCAATATCAGCAGATAATACTGGCAAAGCACTGAATCGGTCCTTGTCTTAAGTAAACTTTTTTTAAGAACAAAACTTACAAATAGCCTTGGGCAGCATACAAGTCACAACGATGAGGTCTCAGTTTTAATTCTGGGTTTAAATAGGAGCATGGAAAGGTATCATGACAGAAGCCTGATGGAAAAAGTTGCACAGGATGCCTCTGGAGCAAAGTATGGTTTTGATAAAGTGGTGAACAACACAAACGTAGCTGTTGTTGACTTGCTAAGAATAAACCTAGAGTTCACATGACTTGCAGCATTTTTGGCTCTCTGACCACAAGTGATGTCAGCTGTTTGAACAAAGGCAGATCATTCAGTCGTGTGGAGCTTTGATAGCTGATAGCAAAGACAAAGAGGCTAAAACGTCCCTGATCAGATCAAAATGGCAGGAAGCAAGTGTTTTAATCATAATCTCAGGGAAGGTCTCTGTAATGGACTTGGAATGTAGCTGGAAAACGTCAGTGAGGAATTGAGCTAGAGGGAGAGATAAAAGGCCTTTTTTTCCGTTTGCTGACAAAAGTCCGGCAATGACCTGTGATGCCAAGTGGAATCAGAAGTAGAAACAGAGGACTTAAGTGGCCTCACCAGCTCAGTTAAGCAACAGGGCAAATGTGGGCAACAAGTGTCCAACAGTGTGATTACATTTGGACTTGTCTGAATGTGTCCAGAGTGGGCTATTTTCTAGAGGATATATTTAAGTTTGCGCATGTGTGTGTTGGCTGATTGTGAATGGAGGGAATGAGTAGGCTCAGACATGGGACCACAGCTGGATGAGCTGGTCAGCTGTGCTTTTGTTTATGAAGCCTGGAACAGCTTGAGGGTTTATCGTCTGGAATTGTCCAGAACCCAAGACGTCACCATATTTATCTAAGTATAGCATGTACTGTAGCTTAACTCATAAAACATGGGTCAGATTGTATTTTGGAACAGACTGATATATCAGTTTGCCCGTCAAGTCGTCTGATACTGTATTAGCCTATCACATATATATCGCTGAATATGTTGTCTGATATGCAGCAATATGAAACCTTTTTATTTTTTTTTACTGAGCATAGTGCTGACAAAGATGCTACAGCTAATTTATAATGACTAAATTCATAGTGAAGTTTACTGTTTTTCAACAATACATTACAAACTGTGTGATATTCTGCCTCTGTTAGTCCCATTGAAGTTGGGGTAGACAGTTCATCTTTCGTGTCACTGCGTAAAAATCCCATAATAACCTTTAAGCATGTTGTAATTCAGGTTGCCTGAAAAAACACTAGACTAAAACACTAGCACCTCTCCTTGGCTCCGTATTCAGATTGTGAAGTGGTATTTTCGGCCAATCACAGTAATTTCAGAGAGAGCATGTTTCTATTGGCTGCTCTACGCTGGGCTTCTTAGCAACAGGTGACGTCGCTATGAGCTGATTGGTTGTTCAAACAAGTGATGTGCCTTATGTTCTGAAACTCGGCTGTCGGCAGGCGTCACCGTCAGCCAGCTTGAGTCGAGCTGAGATAGACCAATTTACACAACTGCAACTTTCCCTGCAACCGTTTTGTTTGGCCATGAATCTTAAGTGTAAACTGGACTTAAAAGAGAGAGCGATAAAAAAGAAATGAAAGCATGAACTGGAGCAAAACCAGGGAGGGGAGAGTTCAGGGAAGTTGCTTCGTACCGAGTCTCATGCTGCAGCTTGCCTGATTGCCTACCCCAGCTTTAAGTGTTTCATTATGACATATTTATTCTGTGTGTATCTTAAGAATATCAGTCAACACATTAATATTGGAATTTTTTATCCCCCTAATATCGACATCAGCCCCAAATATCCACTGTCTGACAAGCTTTTATGATCTTGCAAGATTGGTTGTGACATTACAACAAATTAGTCACAAAATACACAAAAACTTTAATTTGGCATATACGGGTCAAAAGCATCTTAATTCTATCTTATACTCAATATCCGTATAGGTGATTTAAAGTCTTTTTTTTTATTATCAGACTAGTGTCTTTTTTTGTGGCGGTCTGAAAGGAAGGAAAACTAGTTCCCTTTACACTGGAACCAAAACATTCTCAAGGTGTTCCATATATCCTCTTTTCACCTCCTGTGTAGCTTGTACTTCCAGTGTTTTACTGCTTGCTAGTGTGAGAAATATATCTGTGCTTTTATTGGCAGGTTAGGACAAGCTTTGCTATAATGAGCATTGAGTTTCCTTTGAAAGCGGCTCAAATTAGCTGGGAAAAGGAGAGACGAAAATTGCTGAATGGACTTTACAGGCTTTTTTATTCCCCCCTATCACTGTCGTGCGTAATGATGAAGTTCTTTTTAGTTTAAATAGCTCATGAATGATGCATTGGCGGCTGCACTAGTCAACTCTGAACTCGGAACTAATTGATGATTGCTCGCAAACAGATGTTGGCCCACTTCGAAACCACGGTTGTTAGCAATTATATGATAAACAACAGGCTAATATGCTAATCGTTACCAGCTGTCAATGAGGTTACTCATGTGTTTACACTCCAGCTACAGTAAGACGCTCGACTTCACCTGTCCCCCCTTGGGCCTGACTGTTCACCACCACCCTCCGACAACAAGGCGAACCTCCTCCCCTCGGAAAAGGTCACCTGCTCTGCACAATACACATCATTACCTTGTTCGGTTAGCATAACATAATCAACCAGTTTTAGCAACCGCCAACATATGCACATGGACACAACAGTAAACAATGGATGCCTTGTGCACTTTTCTTTTGCTGAACAAGTCGATTTCCTCCGCTTTCCACTGTTTTGGTTTCGGCCTCCCTCAGGAATGTTTTTGCCGGGCACATTCCTCACTCTCAGCTCATGGCTTTCCACAGTGTCTCAGTTTTGTTGGCCAAGATCTCGTGCGTCGGATGGCAGTGTCACACAGAGAAAAAGACCTCCTTTGAAAAGCATCTTTAAAGAACGTTTCTCTCTGTCTCTGTTAAGACTGCTGCATGTCTGACAGTTTGAAGATGCGAGAGCCCAGGCGCAGCCAGAACCACAAACTTAAATAAACAAAAAAGTCGCTGTGGATGATGTGGCAGACGAATGTGTGCTTTGATACAGTACACATGCATGTCCGTGTGTGTGCATATGTGTGTTTGCTGTACCTGCCAGGTGGGGGCCTCTGGAGTACCATGACAAGAGCCATTAAAGTTTATAAGCGTGAGGCCCAGCTGTCAATCAAGCTGACAGGCTGCCCCCGTCCAACCCTGCTCCTAGGTGAACCTCACGAAACCCCAGAGAACCCCTGACCCTGCTGTGACAGGGAGCTGGGTTAGTGTGGGCTGAGCTGGGACTGGAGAGGGTTATGTTGAAAAAGTTGGCGGCTGCAGCATGAAGGTTGGAGATGTAAGTTTCGACTGAAAGATTGATGGTTTCAGTCCCCGGACTGGCTGGGAAAATTTGGGGATGAAAGTGATGAATAATTCCTGGTCTTTCCCCCTTCAGCCCTGATTGAAGTCGTCTTAAAGGACTGAAGTTCTCTAGATGAGCTCCAGAGCCGACAGTTCTGGGCAACTTGCACTGGGCGGCTACACAAGAGTGTAGCTCTTTGATTAGGCAATCCAGTGTTTTAAAAACTCATGGGGCTGCGTTGTTGTTGTGTGTTTCATCACAATTGTCAGGTAAACATAGAACTACACCATAAATGAGTGAGTGCTATTTTCTTGTGCCAGACTGAGGTGGGATTTTGGGGCCAATATAGATAGATAGATAGATAATAGGAAGCAAGAGAATTGGGTTAATGGATATATCAGAGGAATATTGACTGAATGTGGTTATCAAATACTTGTGACAAAGATATTTAATGGAGGCAGGATATCTTACATTTGAACAAACTTTATTCTAAACATCAGTGCACTGAACAGTTAACACTTCACTTATTATTTATCAAACTGGATCGCTCTATGCTGGACAATCTTTGCAATTATACCATTTTAATTCACTCCTCTGGCCTGAAAAACAGCTTTTATATCGGCACATTTCGGAGAACATATTCGCAGATACCAACATATTTGTGACTGGCAGATATCAGCTGATAATGTCAACAACCCGATAGGTCGATACTATTTTTAGTCTGAACCAGGGTTGGGAAATAACACATTATATTATCAGTAATTAAATACTTTTCCCAGTAACTAGCAAAGTAAGCAATTACAATCGCCAAAACAGTAATTATGTTACAGTTACTAAACCAAGTAACGCTGCATTACTGTATTTCTAGAAAGGGACGTGTTTTTTGTCCTCGTATATCTTGTGAGGTGAGATAAAGGTGCACATCCTGATATATATTTCTCAAGAGGCTAATTTTGATTTTAAGCCGTCACTACTGTTGAAGTTCTAAAAAGCTGCTGATAGTGTTGCTTCCCTAAGCATGCCTTGACATTGGTAGCCATCAAAACAATGTTGTTGTTTCAATAAAGTGGAAAAAGTTTTAGGAGCTGGCTAAGCAGGTTGTGTGTCACTTTTTCAGTTGGGTTGCGGGACTAAAATAGTAAAGTTATGTTAGTAATGTAACTAACTACTTTTGATACAAAGTAATAAGT
>JAQLOL010000005.1:22585712-22600477 GCA_029783665.1 Naso thynnoides | reverse complement strand
ATTTATTACTTTTACATGGAGTTATCAATAATTAGTAACTCGTCCAATACTGGTCTGAACACAGCATAACAATCAAAAGTCCCTCCAGTTATACTCAGTTGAAATGGACACTTTGTGTCTGTGCTTTAGTTCTTCACAGAAAAGTCATGGATGATACACAAAAAGTGCTGTATGCCTACACCAGCAGAAACAGGCTAACTTTTACTAACGGTGTCTTCTGGGCACCACTGTCTCTGAATATCATGTTACATGAAATTATCCAACATGTCTTCTCGTGGCAAATCCAACTTGTTTTAGCAAAAATGCTCATTTTGTGGGCGAACCTTCCCCTTTAATGTTAATAGACCAGCAGTGAGGGGATTGTGTTTTGCTTCGTGGTTGTAATTGTTGCATCATTAAAAAAAAAAAGTTTTGGTGTGAGTGATTATATGGGTAAACTATTAAACTAAAGAGGAATTGATGTACAGCCAAACAAAATCTGTGGGTTACTCGTCTTGTCTCGCTAGAGATGCAATCAGGCATCCTTGTAAATACATGTACACAAACTGTGTGTATACTTTGAGGTACGTGCACCATCCCTGTGTGCATGATGTAGCCTGTCGTGCCACAGCAGGATTAAAGTATCCCTCTCCCCAGACTGCCTCTTCCTTCGGCCCTCGCGGACCCCTCCCACACACTATTTGTTTTAATTAAAAGAAAACTTCCAGCCTTGGCTAAGCAGGATCGACTGACGATGACTTTTTTCCTCTTCTTTCTGACATCCTACTCCCAAATCTTTGGCCAAACCCTTTTTCCTTTTTCTCTGTCTCCCTTTACATGTTTCTCAGTTGGTCCTTTATTCCGTCGGGGTTATGATTGAGCAGAAAGGGGATGCATGTCATCTGCGGTGGAATGTGGAGCTGAATGGACCTGTTTGACAAAATGGGATGAGAAAGTGTCGTATGTGCAGTCAGCCAGAGGGGAAATTAAATCATTCCGAGTTGGGAAAGCACATTAGGGAATAGCCCTGTTTTCTATGAATTGTGGCTTGGAGAGATTCATAAGCTTAACTGTGCTCCCTGAGGTGTGTATGAGTGTGTATGAATGTGTGCTCGAGTACTTGTGTATGTATTTGTTTGCCTGAGCTGGCCGCGTCCGTGTGTACGCATCTGTGTACACTAGTATGTGCCCTTAGCGTGGAGTGTAGTACAAAGCACACATTGTAGTTTGTGTCAAAGAGTAGCAAAGCTCTCAGTGAGTGGGAGGAGGTGTACATCTGCAGGCCCATTTTACATTGTGTCAGCAGCTCGGGCTTGTTCCACCTCTCAGAGGGTTTCAGCACAGGGCTGTGGTCCACATTCAAAAGTGATCCTTTCAACCAGGAGGGAGTCATATAAGTAGTGAGGTCTCTGCCTTGTTTTGGTACAGCGTTTCCGAACACCTGTAACTCACATTCATACAAAAAACATATCATGCCTCAGCCATAATATCTAAAAAAGCCTGGAGGCATTTAATGCACTTAGCCGATGTTCCCAGTAGGCGTAAGCTCAGCGCCAAGTTGTTTGGCAGTTTCACTCCAGTGTCTTAAATAATCTGGAATATGTGGCTTTAGTGGATGCTGGAAGTCGTGCTGAGCGCTTTTTTCTGCTTTTGGTCAAACAAGTTAAGCAGCAAATGCATCCTGTTGTTATTTTCTGTTTGCTTCAGATGGATCCCATTCCTGATGAAGTGCTGCAGCAGAGACCGAACGCCAACGCTGTCCACTCAATGGAGAAAGTCATCGAAGCTCACAGTGAGTGAGCACAAAACCATCAGCGTCTATCTAACATATGGTTGAAGGGTTTTCAGTATGCAGACTATTTTTACATTTTGAACATCTTTATTTGTTATAGTTACAAATAATAATAAAAATGCCTGTTGAGCCACAAATGTCGGATCTCTCAGCGATGAATAATCTGTGAACCATCGTGCACAGCAACTTTTTTATTAGCCTTTTACCCTCTTTGGTCTTCTTTAGGTAAATATTGGCGCTCGCTGCAACGCTCCGCCTCCACACTTGGTTGCTCATTGAAGGAAGCCCTTCACCATGACGCAGAGGAAGCTGAGACCGTCTCGGCTATGGCCTCGTTGTCTGTCGCCAACAAGCACATTGGAAAGAGGTACGTGGTGAACCTTAGTGTGTGTTTAAAGGAATATTTTAACATCAATCATCACGGCTCATTTTTGAGCCACCGCTGATTGCCTGGCAACCTCACGGTGACGACAGGCCTCCAGGAAGTGACTGGGCACGGCCAAGAAACAGTCAGACCCATAAAAACCCTTTAAAACCACATCACATAGTTTTACACTTTGGTCTTTGCATAGGTTAAACAAATTAAATAAAACATGTTAATTAGAGAGCTTCAGTGGAGCCGGTAGGAGCGTTCTGCTCCTTCGGATGGAGGCGGTTGAGGTGTTTCCTCCTGTTTTCAGTCTTTGTGCTAAGCTAAAGCTAACAAGCTGCCAGTTGTAGCTTCATATTTACTGACCAGACGTGAGAGTGGTTGATCTCATCCTCTCATTACAAAAACGCCATACTGTTACAATAACATTAAAACATATGACTTATGTGTGATGGCAATGACGCCACAAAAAACACATAACTGTAACTTTTAGCCTCTTGAGCCTAATTGTTTTGTTTTGACTATTTGTGGAGTTTACCCTCTGCAGCTGGCAGCTCTTCTTTTTTTTTTTTTTTAGCAAAAAAGCTATGAAACAGCCACCATTCACTGCATGCCAAGCATCAACGGCAGACAAACAAACTTAGAAACAAGCTGATGAGAAATTTCAAATATAAGACAGGTACAGACTTTGGTTGTACGCAGCTCAGCGTACTCGTAATTGCATGTTCACTTCTTTCAACCGTAAGCAAACGACAGTGTTTATCCTGTTATCTGTTCCCCAGAGCCGAAGAGGAACCAATGGAAGAGGAAGCTCCGATGTAAAGACACATTCCTAGCCTTTGACCACTGAGACCAGTCTTCATCTTTGACAGTGTCCTCGTCCAGTCCGTGACAATTTAAAGGCCAATCCTACGTCTCGCCCCTGCCATATCACAATGGCATGTTATTATGGGAGAGAACTGGCGGAGCTGACAAAAAGTGGCGCTCGAAGGAAACGGAACACTGAAGATGAGCGACGCATCAACTACAAAAATGTGTTGCATTGTTTCTTTAAGACCTTGGATATAAGACTCAGTCTCGCAGATACAACCTCGAGTGCCAGTGCTTTGAAAACACTAGACAAGATGTACTATTTGAATGCCAGATGGAACTGTGCACAGTCTAGAGTCATCTTCTTTTCTTATTCTTGTTCTTTCTGTGCTTTTTCTCATCGTCTCACTCTGATGTGATTGTGACTCTGCACTACAAATGAATCATTCCTGCTCTTTCAAGATATCCGGACGAATGGAACAAAGTAGTTGAATTTCTTGCAGCTTGCAGCCGACGTGGTTGAAGATTACAGATGAGAAAGATCAGCAGGTGTTCTGATTACAAACTGACTGACAGTGAAAAACTGTGTTTGTGCCTTTTTTTTTTTCAAAACCTGATGGATTTTCTGTTGAACTCTACTTAAAAGAGCTTTGCCTTAAAAAACAGGTTTGGAAATGAGGCCTCTTCTCCCCACCCCCGTAAGCATTTCAACATTTCTATTCTGGCAAGACGTTCAATGCCTGCATGTTGTTGGCACATAAACTGGAGGACCTTGGCATGTTTACCTACAATTCTCTGCAAGAAGCCTACTGTCTCTTCCTGTACCCCCCCCCAAACCTCAGTTTTGAAGGTAGTTCCCAGGTGGTTCTTTTTAAGAGGAAGTTTCAGGTGGGATTCATATTAGAGGTCAAAATTTGTTCCTGTACGCAAAAAGATCCGCCGAAGTAGTACCCAGAACTGAATCCAAGTCATTTATTATTTGAAAGCGGGAACCCATGCAGATCCCTTCTGGCATTCTAACCCTGCTGGGAGACACAAACCCTAATCTTTACAACCATTTCACTGCTGATTGTAGTTAATATATTGATGTTAATGTGGAAGTTGTCGAACAAAACTTGGGGTCTTACCTAGGGTAACATAAGTAAGTCTTCCACCCAGTGCCTGGCCTAGAATTAGAATCAACTTTGCATTTTTGCTGCATGAACCATAAAAAAAATCATATCAAGTTACAACCTTTGTTTGCTTGTTACTCCAGCTTCTGACATTAGCATTGCTAAACTGCTGTCATTTATACTCTGAGCCGCCTCTGACTTCGCTCATGTGCCTCACCTCCTGAGCACGCCTCTGGCTTGTGCCGGTCATTTGGTACCACTTTGGTATTTTGGCTCCTTCTGGCCGCTGTGTCGAGACAGATTCTCGGTGGAATCTCTTTCGGACCGGCTAAACCATACGTGCATGGCGCATCAATCAACAATGGCCATTGAGCACTTTCCTCAACATTCACAGTAAATTTTCATACATTGCAGTAGATGGAGCAGTTTTAAATCGGTCTCGGTTTTACTTGAAAATTAATTTTGGGAGGTTGAGGGGTGCGTAGTGGGTGAGCACACGATGTGCCATGGGGATTGCACCTCAGTGCGCACCCTTGGTGATGGGCCTGACCACATATCAGCTCTCCTGAAGAGCAGGCATCAGTGGTGTGCTCTGAACTAGAGCGACTGGACTTCTGAAAGCTCTTCTCCCATTCATACTGCATATTGTAGCTAAAATGAAGCCAAAGCAGTGACGGACTTTCATCTGTAAGTCCAGCCCCCTAATTTTTACCTTAGAGTCAGTCTCAGTTTTTGCACATTAATGAGAGACAGAGAGGAGTTAATCTCATATGGCCCAATTTGTTGAACCAGCCCTGTCTTGAAGACAACTGTGTCTCCTTGGTAACACTGACTGTACCACCTGGTATGTTGCAGTGCCACACAGGCTCTCACAGCTGGTTTTACATCTTTAGACCCTTGTTAAGCACATCTGCTGGCCAAATGTCAGGTGCAGTGAGGCAGGTGTGTGCACATCTGTTCATAGACAGAGAAGCACAAGCGGCTTTCTAAACATTTCAGGGTATACACAGATTTTTATGGTTGTTTTTCTTTATTAATGGTCCTTTCCTCGTGACCAGTGATTCAGCCAGTGGGGTTACAACTTTGAATAGCACACGCAGCTCAGATTCTGCTTTGGTTGTTTTTCAAAAACGTCTTATTTAAATTGAATATTTCATTAAGTCTCCATTACAGATCAGATATCTTTTGAATCTATTTATAATCGATATGTTGGCCGATATGTAGTGGAGGTAGGATATCTTACATTTATTTATCTTACATTAATACTCTGACCTTAATGAATTCGGGTTCTTTAAGAATTTGTAACTTCACTTAAACTTAACTGGGTGTCAGAGCCAAACCCTACTGGCAAGACTATACAAGATACCAGCCTAGCAGCTGTAAAATTGGTATGTCTATTTTGGCAGTTAAAACATCATAATAATGAGGTCTTTTTCCATTAAAATTGAAACGGTTTTAAGAGTTTTTAACTTCCTTTATGAACCTGTCCTTCCAACCTATGTTTGGCCTCTGGGCAACTACCTTCTCTTAACTTTGTTTCATCCACAAGTTCATCATGTGTCATGTATATTTTCAGTGAACAGTAAAACGAGTGCTGTGGTTTTTACTGTTGTTTACTGTACATAGGACATTATTCTCCTGAGTATTCCTGCCACACAGTGACTTCTCAACTTCTACTTGTTCTTTCCTCTCATCGCTGTCTTTTTCTGCTTGTGTTGCCCTCCCAGTGGACTCCAGTGACTTCTTTTTGTACTTTTTTAAAAAAGTGTTTTCCTGTCGTTTCGTTCAATTTCCTCTCTCTGTCTCTCTGTTACATTGTATAGCTGACATACTTCACGACAGGTGAGGGCTCAGATTCAGTTTTTAGTGGACATTACAGAACTATGTTTCCAGGGTTTTTGTGGGCGGGTTGGGACGCAAATGTTTCTACTTTGTATAATGATGGACAATTGTGTATTTACTGTCTGTTCATAGTAGATTTATATATAAAAAGAAATGAGTATATTATATATATATATATATCTATACATAATGAAATACTATGATCTTGTTTTTGAAGTTGGAATTGAAACATGATACTTTTCATGGGTCTTGCATACAGTTGGTCCTTTCTAGGGCGATACTGAAACACCATTTACTGTCCTGGGTAACAGTGGGTTAAGTGTTGAGTAGCATTTTACTGGTTGTCTTATTGTCTTTCAACACTGATGACTAGTTTTTGGCTTTATTCATTCCATTGGTATCATACCGCACAGTAGCTGTGCCATCACCCGCAGCTCAGCTTTGCATTTTCATGCACATGATCGTACCATTCTCCGCTTCTTGGATTTTATCTGTGTAATTTTATTGTGGAAAAACACAAATTTTGGCTGCCACCTATTAATGTTCAGTATTTAAAAGAATATGAGACTGAAATTCACAGTCTGGGGTCCACATATTTCTGATCCATTTCTTCCTCTTTCGTAAAGGTTTACGAGTTCATCCTCTAACAAGACCAAAAAAACAACACTACGAAAAATGGTATGGGTGGCTTTGAATTGGAACGCGGCCATGCTGTTGCTCTACATTAACCCCCTCTGATGACTCCAACAGATGATTTCATACAATCATCACTTACTTCCTTATCTGACCAAATGTCTTCAGTTTTAATTAAAATCAACATTCCTTTTAAATTTATCTAGTTTACATGTGTAATCTTGTCCATCAGTAAAGTGACTTCTCTCGCTGTCAGGGTGGCCTGTTGTTCAGAGGAACTGTCCGTATCCAAAAGATGGCAGGTGTGTTTGATCCCTGCAGCAGACCACATCTTTCTGTCCTCTCAGAACACCAGAACTCTTTCCTGGCTTCTCCTGAACTAAGACCAGTTTTCTAACACTCTTTGTCTTACATGAACATATAGAAGAAAAGTATATGATTACATTTTCTTGAGATGATTGAAATTGTCGTAAACTCCTTAGACCTGTAAAGGAGAACTTTTTCTTTATTTTGACTGAATGTATTTGACTTCTGCATCTCCCTGCAGAAGACGACCGGAGAGGTCAAGGTTAAGACTGTTTCATACATGTGTCATCTACCACTTTGTGAAATTACAAGAACAAAGGGAAAGTTAGTGGATGGGAATCCGTACTTGCAGTAAATTAACTGCCATAAAGTGAATTTTACACTCATTACCCAGGTGATAACTAAGGTCTAAGCATTGTGGGGCATCACTTTCTTTGGTTTAATTTAGCATAGTTTAAATTTACAGCCATGTGTAGGATATCTGATTATTTTCCGTACTTTCCCCTTCTATCAGACACCTACACAAATATCACTCTCTCCTGCATTTTTTGTGGTTTTTGACAGATTTGTTTCCAGGAACAGTCTCACATCATTGTGTTGCTTCATGCAAACAGAGGTATTTGTGGTCGGAATATGCAAATGCATTCAGTCACACTATCCTGAATGTCACCTTTACTCGGTCATGCCGACATCTCCGTGCGCGTAAACACACTCGATGAGACGCTTTTTCGGTAACCCGGCCCAGAACTTTCCCAGAAGCTTTGTGCAGGGGTGCCAGTTATTCTACTGCTGAAAGCTTTGGTTTGTCAAAACGAGCCAAAACTAGCACTGTCTGGCTACTCTGGCGGTCCGTCTTCAATGTTAGTCTTAACACAATGTCCAGTAACAAAAAGGACAGCAATGTTCCATTTTGTTGTGATTTCCATTTATTAGACGGGGGCAAATCTTTTTGTTTTAACCCTCAGAGTTCAATCAATCCAGGTCTAAAACTGTTTATTTAGGTGACCTGGTGTGACTCCACTCCATTCCTCTTTTCTCTCTGCATGAGTTGTATGTCCGCATGCACTGCCTACCTACCTGCCTATCTGTTTGTCCCATAACACATATCAGCACAAGGGATCGAGCACTGAAGGACGTTAGTACTTTCACTGTATCCAAACTGTCTTATCTCTTACATTTTTGTTTCTGCTGGGGAGGACTTTGGGTGCTTTCCATGTTGTGCTTTTACCTGCAGGACATGGAATCATCAAACCTGGAAGACGTCAGTTGAATATTTTACAGAAAACTTAAAAAAAAAAAAAAAAGGTATCTAGCACTTGTAACACAGACAATAGATTTTATTGTATTTATGTAGAAAAACAAATTGTTCTAGGGAGACGCTTTGTAAACTGCAACAACAGAATGGAAACTTTTTCTTACACCAGGCGAGATGTGACATCGGTGGACTTTTGGGAGGAGAGTTTATGTTCTTTGTTCTTTGTCACATCTGGACTTATCAAAGGGCTCCATCCAGATGCCTGGTCATTACTACGATTGTCCATTCCACTAAATAAGCCAGTTATCGCTATGACCACTGTGGTTCAACGACAGTTCTAGGTTTACATATGTATAAAAATGCATATTCTTTTTTTTTTTTTTTTTTATCAGTTGTGTTTTTGACTTGTTCCACCATTGTTACAGAAATAGTACATTTTTCTCTCGAACCTTTGCTCTAACATGTTGTCTTTGACATCACAATATAAAGTATTGTTTTGGAAAAACTGCAATGTCTGTTTTTAATGTTAATTGTTAACCGAAGGTTTAGATCTCAAAGAAAACACTTATTGACTGTAAAGCAAACACTGCTGTCCAACGTGAGGGCTTTGTTGAGAGGTGTGCATTTGTCCATACATATAGTAAAAACAGTGTTTGATTGTGACAACAGATAAAAGTGTTACATAGGTGCGCCACAAAACCCTTTAATTTTAGTTTAGTTCGGTAGGTGATTTTATACCTCACTGTTTTTCACACCTACTGTCTCTCATTTAAATCAGTTCATGAGCTGGTGAACTTTGTGCATTTTGCTCTTTGTTTGATTTCTCTTCACACGGAAAAGGCCAGAGTCAAAATGCAGTTCTGTATACACCACATGACAGAGTTCACTTCACTTACCGTTTAAAAGTGTTTGGAGCTGAAGCAAAAGCATTAAGGTTCTGAAGGAGATCCACCTGCAGAATAAAAGGTACAACTTTTGCATTAGTTCATGTCGACCTTAATTCAACAACTGTTAAATGTGCTTATCTGCATCCTACTCTACGCAAAGCACCTCTGGCCATGGGAGCCGTTTTGCAAATGACAACAAAGTTTGTTTGGGACGGACCGAGAAAACCCCCCGAAGGGTTTTGATGCAGTTGTTTCCATCCATATATAAATACAGTTACTGTGTTCCGGCCTTGAGCTGATGTCCTTTAATAGAGGTGAGTGGGCTACAGAGGTTGGGTCTTTAGTCCAAAACGATGAGAAGTCACTTGAAGCAATTCACCAGACTTATGCACAGCTCAGTCTTGAGTTATATGCAACTTTTTACTAATATTCTGTAGTGCTCAACAAGACCTACACAGACCTTCAGGTGGAAAATTGGTGGAGTTCTCCTGTAGGTCCAGATGGAGGCAGCATTGCAGGATTGGCATCACAGGCCCCACAGTAGCTTTGGCTGGGATTAGCCACCCATTTGGAAAGGTCAAAGGTCTGAGCTGGTGTCCAAATAAACAGCAGTGAATCCCTGTCAGTGGTGGAACTAACACTAAGACAACAGAACAAAAGCAAACAAAACCAATCCTGCCTTACCTCCCTCAAATAAACACACATTCCACTGCTTTCCTGTCAGACTCTGAATTCAGAGAGAAACAGTGTCAATACTGTCATGGCCTTCGGCTTTGTGGGCTCGTCACAATCTCTGTAAATCACGGAGGTTTGAGACACCATGCAGTGTCCAAGCAAACGAAACGGAGCACATCTCTGGTTTCTTGAGAGACTTAGCTTAAACAGAGACCTGAGGGACAATATTTACCGTCATACAGATACTGTGGGCTCCCAGAAGTAACAAGGCTGACATGAAATCTGGGAATGTGACCTCTTTATGGTTCCTCTGTGGCTGGGGACGCTCTAATGACTGTGCTCAAGACACACAGACCGCCTGTCTCACCGTTAGCTCACCGTGGGCATCACCACGTTCATCATCCCTGCTTTGTGGCGACACACAACCCTCAGAAAGGTCGGGTCAGAGAAAAGGTGGTACCCTGCTTGTTGAACTTTTATCCTTTTTGAAGGCCAGCCCACAAGATGGCTGCCGCTTCCCCACAGCAAAGGATGGAAATGCGACCTGATTGGATTTAAATCTGGGAAAACACCCCTGCACATCTTCCCTCATTTTCTCACAGTGACAATTTGGTGTGCGGCAGCTCTTTCCTTGCTGGTCTTCCTGCATCTGTCATTACTCGGCCACTGGTTTATGTAAAAAGAAAAGGCTTCATCCTCTGAGTACTTCTCATCACCGCACTTTTTAATTGCAGGTTTGACTAACTCGAATTGGCGATGAGGCTTTGGCCAGCTGCTCGAGTGATGAATACAACCTATTACTTATGAGTCATTAGAATCAGTTTGGGATCATCTACACGTGTTAGATATTTTAGTCGTAACACATTGGCAGCAAACACGAATGTGTGGAAATCGTAGAGGTGACCCAGGCAAGAAAAGCAGAGGAAATGCGTTGGCAAGTCCTTTGCATAAGTCGGTTAGTAGCTGACAAAGTTTCAAACAGATTCAGTATGTAATCTCGGTTTCCCTCAACTTATTTTATTCCAAGCATGGATTTGGAAACAATAGAAATGGACATGAGGGAGCCTGTGGCCATTTGCTGTTCTTTCCATTAGATGTTCCACCAGTCCAGTTGGAACTTCTGATCCATAGTGTATTTGAAAAGCTGTTCAGAGTTTGCTTGTCTTGCTACTGTACAGTATGTGTTTAGTCTGGTGTTGAGCGTGTATTGACATCAGAAGGGCAAGGACACACAGGCCTTTAAGAGGCTGTCGTTGTAACACTGAGGCTGGGTCGCTGTCATCTTGGGTGTCAAGAGTACGAGCAGCAGTCCTCTCGTCCTCCAGCATGCTTACAACATTTATTTTGCTTATTCTGCCAGATCGAGAATGGAACCAAAAGACAACCCGGCATTCATTTATTTGTTAAAAATATAAATTCCAGCATGTTCTTACACATCTCTACATTTTCAGTTTAGATTGTTATTAAATTGATGTGAGGTCACTCCAAGTCTTTGTACTAACATTTTTGAAGCTTTTTACATCCCATCATATGTATTCATAAATGCACATATTCACAATATTCATAAGCAAATGATAGTATGCTCAGGTGTTAGAGAGATGGATTGGTTCTGAAGAAGACCATGTGATACAGTTGAAAGCCCCGGCAAAACTACTTACCCTAGGAGTAAACTATAATTAGCAACAGAAGGTACACAAGCAACATTTTTGATCTCACATCAAAGAAATTCAAAATGTGCTTTGTTGCAGAGATATCTGCTGAAGTTAGCATGCTAACTAGCTAGTCCTGGCAAGTTGTGTCTCATGAAGCTCATGGGGCAATAAAAAGTCAGCCAATTCAAGAGGATGACGAAGTAGTGCTACCTTGACGTATTATTTTAACCTCTCAAAGTCATGTTAATTTAAGCGACTATTGCCATCACCTTCTCACAGTAAGAAACCACATCCAGCAAAGAAATGAAATACTAGAAATAGAGGCAAAATGAGGGCTAACAGTGACATCGCTTTTCACCGCTTTAGAAAACTTTTGGGGAGTAAAAAGGATGAGATTTGATGCTCAACTTGCCTTGTTTCTTCTAGTCTGGAGATAAATAGCAGTTAGTGCTAATATTGGCTAATTCATGGTAGCTTTAAAGTGTAATATTACCTTCAGTGTCTGTATATGTTTGCTTTGAAAGGAACTGTGCATTTCCATGTTTCTTAGGATGGAGGTGGACATCCTGCACTTTGCTGCCTCCAATTTGGTTTGATTATGAATTCGAAAGGGGATCAATTCTTACATATAGAACCTTTAAATATGAGGTAAAATAGAGAGGATTTGGCATTGGTAGTTACTGACAGACCGCTTTTGTTTGTTGCTTTGTACCCTGCCACTATGGGAGTTAAACCGTCTGAACCACTGCAGGTTCTGTTGACTCATTTAAACAATGCAGGGCGTCTTTATGGGACTCAAACTGTCCAGTAATCCCCTTTATCTTTAAAATGTGTTCTGGTAAGATGCTTGAAAAATGTCTAGTTATTTTATTGAGTGTTAATTGAGCATTTTAATGAAAGGTAAACATTCACCTTTTTAGTTTTTTAACTGAAAGTTCAGTCTCTTTCTTTCCAGCAGTGAAATGAAGTAGCCAGAGCTTAACTTTTCAGTTTCACGGCTGCTTTGACTAAATAATTTAATGTCGGCTTGAGTTAAAACTGAACTCTCAGAAGTTCTCTTTCCACCTCTTGAGGGTGAAAGTAGAAGTGAAAATAAGGGTGAGTAAAGAAGTATGAGTTGGCTCCTGAACTGGCGTGACCCACTGACTTCCCCTGACCCGGGCGGTCATCACTGGTGCTAATGAAGAGCAAAGGAGGAGGGGGACGTTGGCCTGTCACCCCACAAAAATACCCAAAAGCCCCCGTCTCCTCCACAGCCCAGAGACGAATCAGGTTTCACAGCTGAAGGTGAGGAGGACGAGAAATGTTACTGACTCTTACATGCATGCTAGTGTGTGTGAGTGTGTGTGTGTGAAAGCAGATGGACAGAAGACAATGCCAGAAGATGAGTTTTAAGGCTCAGAGCCAGAAGCTAAGTTACACATAAAAGCACATTAAAAATAATGCAATACAGACTTATTTCCAAAGCAAAAAAATTCTGATTGTGCTTAGCATCAATTGTTTGTCCAGCTATTATTATTTATTTGTGCCCAATTGAATCATTGTTGAACACAACCCAGACCCCATATCAATTGAAACAGCCTGCACAAATGAACAACAAAAGCCTTAATGTTTGGACAGTTTGCCATGAAAGGCTCCTTGATTATACTTTTTATACCGCAGAGGATTTGAATGGAAGCATCTGCACAAACAGTGATATATTTCACAGCCTTGATCTCCATGTGGTTGCCCTCCTTGTTTCTTATAATGACAGTGATCCCACACGGGATACAAAAACAACATGACAGCTCAGCCTTTGTTCACATGGCAGCAGCATCGCATTACAGACAGCTCCTCAATATGACCCAAATCGGACTTGAAAGTTGTTGTTTTCTTCTCGTACAGTACCACAGACGCGTTATTTACATCAATCATGGAGGAAAGAATCCGTGTGCGCAGCCTATAGTCAAAACTGAACTGCTTTCCCTCCCAATTCCACTCCCTCAGCTTCCAGAGTGCAAAGGAAACCCCTGATGAGTCATGTGATCAAGACAGAGATTTTGGAGGTGGGAGGATGACACCTACAGTAGCGTTCAGAAAGATACACGCTGATCTTAAAAGGATATTTCCTTTGTTGTAGATATTGGCAATTGATGTGGTGTCGTCAAATCTTCTCATTTACCACCAGTGTCTTTATTCGCAGGGTCAGTGAATGCAGCACCAGGAGCAAAGAGGAGGTCAAGCTGTTCTCTCAAGGATTACTTAACAGGTATGAGGATCGAAAGCTCTCCTGTCGGCCGGTTTAAGAGTCTCTTAGTGTCTGACACATAAAGCCTCTCCTGGGTTTTATATCCACTAAATGTTTGAGGCTGTTAGCGATGGGAGAAGATGGATTCAGGTCTCCACTATCAGGAAAAGTTTGCAGCTGGATCAATCAGAATTCAGGTGTGAGTGTCTGTAACTGTGTGTCTGCCCTCACTAAAGAGAGAAAGTTAATGAGAATATACAATGTGGAGATGCCCTGAGGCTCAGTGATAATGTGGCGTGGCCCCTCTGTGCAGGATCAGAGTCTTAGGAAACCAAACACATGAAGGAATGAAGGAAAGGCGGAGATGAGCCGAAGAAAAAATCGAGACGCTCTTCTGATTCCTTTTCATCCACACAGCCTGTACGGTTAAGACTCTGCCGGGAACGCTGAGAGGCATGTCGCTCTGTCTTCACTGTGTGCGGTTTTTGCATCAAGATAGCTCCATTAGTTTGGCTGTAATTGTGTCTGCGCACAGTCACTTCATCTATATTCCTTACATATGACAGATAAGATGGAACTCACAGGAAATACAATGCAGTGCCACAGAAATGTGCAAGGCCTCAAAGATTTGGGGGTATTGCTCTTGCTGTTGAAGCAAAGGTGCCCATTAAGTGTATTGTAGACTAAGCACCTGTTTTAATCTGTTATTAAGGGAGGAAATGACCAAGGCTGCAGCGTGAAACACAGCAGTCATTATCTCAGAAGACTACTCAAAAAAAGCACAACTTCAAAATTACAGCGATTTGAGAGAGTGTGAACCTAAAATGATCCAAGCCCAATTTTACTGCTAATTGTAACTTCTCAGCAGGCAGTTTATGTGTTGAAATTAATAAAATGAAGGAATACGCTGTGTCCTGCACGTGAACAGCATGTAATTCTTCTAATTTATTTATTTTATTCATTTTATCAAGTGATCCTCCACAGCTTATCATGAGAGAAAGAAAGAGGAAGATCAATACTTTAAGTATTTGTGAGGTCTGAGTAATACTCCATGTATCCACACAGCTGACACGCACAAACACACACACACACACGCAACACCGAGAATGAGAGGGGAAGTTCATTCACTCCGACATCAGCCTCCAAAGTGGTGTCAGGCTAACCTTTGGGTTTTTTACTGAACCAGACAAACACAGAATACCGTTTGAGGCGCACAGAGCGTAAA
>JAQLOL010000005.1:22542159-22554425 GCA_029783665.1 Naso thynnoides | reverse complement strand
AGATACATTACTAGTCTCGTAAAAAAAAAAAAAAAAGAGGAAGAAGAAGAAGAAGAAAAGAAAGCAAACACTTGGTGAGTTTTGCATTAAATCTAATGGAAAATTGATGGTGCAGTGATTAATGTTGCTGCCAGCACATTGGCTGAAGTTCATCTCAGCATTTTTCTGACGTCATCAGCAGTTTTACGCTTCATCAATGACAGTTTCACTGTGATATCGATCAGCTCACCGCTTGTGTTCCAGATTGCGTTGGTTTGATTTTTGTAGCCATTCTTCATGCACTCGTCCACGTAGGATTTGGGGTCGCAGCCCGACAGGAGGATCTCCCTCAGCAGCGCGATGTACGCTATGGCCAGTCTCAGCGTGTCTATCTTGGACAGTCGCTTCTCGTAGGGAAACGTCGGGACGTGGCAGCGCAGCTCCTCGAAGGCGGAATTGATGCTCAGCATCCTCTTCCTCTCCCGGATGTTGGCGGCGTGCCGTTGCACCTTGTAGGGGTGAGTCACGAGCCGCCGCGCTCTGCGCTTGGTCTCACCCAGGGGTTCATCCACAGAGGAGCTCTCTCCTTCAGCGCAGACGCCCGCCCCCGGGGACTGCACGTCGAGGTCGGTGAAGGTCAGCTGTGCGTCCGGGAACACAGACTGACTGCCGAAAGAGGACCAGGGCGAGAGCTGGCCTGCGGCCGCGGTGTAGTCCAGCAGGAAGGTGTCCAGTTGAGTCTGAAGCTGGAAGTTTTGGTCCACCTGTCCCCAAAATCCAAAATCTGTGTTGCCATCCTGGTCGAAATCAAAAAGTATGTCCTCCATATTTCAAAACGCAAAATGTAAATGCTCTTTTTAAACAGGGGGAAAAAGGGAGGGATGGTTAAAAAAAATCTCTGAGGGGAAGAAAGCAGTCTGCAGATTTTCCTTAATAAACGTGTTTCTGTCCACCTGCGCGTGTCTGCATCTCTCCTGTGTGACAGCCTCGTGCACATCCCCTGGATTAAATACTTCCAGGGTCTCCATGTTTCTCGGTGGGTCGCTCTGGCCAATTCTAAAGGCTGAAAGGGAGCTCTTGAGAACACTTTAGCCCTCCTTGTTGATCCTTCCATGCTTTAAAAACGAATTACAAAGGAATCAGTTGATCTCCGAATGACAAAAAGCGGAGGAAAAACACGTGTCCAATTATAAACTTCCTCCCAAGTAGTCCCGCCAATATTGACAAAAAACACTCAGTCCTCAGCGGCCATTGGAGGGCTCGGCGGAGCATTATGGCGCAGCAGGCCGTGAAAACCCGGTGGCCTCTGAATGGGATTGTTTTATCAATTAAAGCTCAGCTGAAAACAAACACGACTGTCAGAAACACATGAAAGCTCTTTGTTTGTGCAAAATGTAACAGGGTCTCAGAGAAAAGAGGCACTTTTCATGTTTTGCCTTTGAGTTTATTCTGGTCTAGACACATTTTTACGCACTGAAGTCACACAGAAAACAGACCAACAAGACGTAAAATATTCCAGCAGTATCGCCACAACTCGTCCCACATAATATGGGTCTAGTCGCCACATTAATACGCTCCTAATTTGCAAATGATATGACTGACTGAATGTCAAACCATGGAGAGGAGGCACGCTGTAATTACTTCGGGGTTAATCAAATACGCGAGGTCTCTCTTCGAGGTTGGATGTGGGGCAGTTAGGGATGAACTTTAATTCAACAAGGCTGCATGTTTGCTGACACGTGGTTTCGATTTGACAAAGTCCTCCAGGACGCTAATTTACAGGGAATCTGTTTGTTGTAGCAAGCAGGCGGGATGAGGCCTCTTGTAGCAGCTGATTTAACCAGAATTATCCAGAGGACTAACACTGAGACAGGTGAAGCTCACGGATGGGTGAGGCACCAAACATTCAAGCTTTGCAGATGACAGAGATAAGAGGCTCTCTCACACATTTTTCCAGGTTATAATCAAAGCGATTGTCTTAAATCTTTTCCCGCTCTTTCATAGGTGTCGGATTTATCCGAGTTTAATTACGCGCGGAAACAATTTATTCCACCTAAATAGTTGCAGATGTGGTTTCTACGGAGAGAAAAGCAAAATATGGATTCGTTTTTTTTGAAGATTACGCGCAGGCGTTCATCGAATGCACAATATGAAGGCCATGAGCCTCTCGGCATCCTTCTTCACCGGGTTTGATTTCCCTGCAGGGACCTCGCTATTTGTTTCAGAAAACACATCAAAGTTGCTGCTATTTTCCAAAGGATCGAGTTACGACAGTTAATGAAGCTGCAGTGTTGCTCTAACCATTTTCCATCCTACGGTTCAGTCAACCCGTGAGACTGACACATCTGAAAGGACAACACGCTGATTAATGGGCGCGTTGGTATCGAGCCCGGCATTTGTTTGAACTCTGCCAAGTGTCAATAAACCCGTTTGCAGTAAATTACAGACACGGACGGTGTGTGTGTGTGTGTGTGTGTGTGTGTGTGTGTGTGTGTGGTGTTGAAATGGACAGATCTCGTATTAACGCGTCATTAAAGTCACTTTAATTCTTTTCCCTTCCCGGATGTTCTCTGATAGCTGCTCAGGATTTAATCAGCCAATACAGGAAACATGATTTGTTACTTTAAAATGGGCTCTTTCAACCGTATTTCAGTATTTGCATCGACAAAGTGGAATGTCTGACCTAAAATGAAACTGTAAAAACTGTGTCAGCTCTGGTGAAGGTTGAAACCACACACACACACGCACACACACAAAGTAAATCTCCCTAAACCAAATTTTTACATTTTAAAATGTTCAGTTCACGTGGCCAATACATATAACCCAAATTATATAATTTTAATTCTCTTAAACAAAACCATTAGTATCACGATTAAAAATAACGGAAGAAATAAAATAGGTGGCTCAGCAGAGATATTGTGTTTGTTTGGCTTTCTAATTACTGAGGAAGCGCACACAGCCTGCGCTGAGAGGTGCGCCTCCTGTCAGCACCTTCTGCCAGCCTGTCAGCCGCATCCCTCTCCCAGCTGACGGTCTTGGTTTGGTTTGGTCCGGGCTGAAGAGACGCGCCTGTCAGATTCAGATCCACCTCATTGTCTAGGCCTTTGTAGCGATTCAAGAGGGCTGAAGGAGTTGAGAAGAACGGAACATTCAGTGAAATAAAAAAGAAAGTATGGTGAGCATGAAGCTGAAAACGTGTAAATTGCGTTTCTACATCAGACATGAATTTTTGTTTGGCTTTTAAACAGCTTTAACGCCTGATTCGGCGTGTTCGGTGCCTTAATTAATCGACATGCAGACAACCGACGACAGACGCAGATCTAGTTCAGGCCTCCGGAGGAGCGGACTGCAGCGCTGCGGACCTAAGCGCACTTTGGCGCAAGGCCACATGCTCGCAATTAGGTCTGCGGCTTTGAAGCTGATCCCGCCTGGCTGTTACTGTGTGGAAAACAAGGAAGTTAATGAAACCGCGAATCAAACGCGCATTAGAATTGATCCCAACCTGCTCTTTCATGTCCTTCATAATGTTATGATTTTTAATCAGGGACATAGTTCTGAGGGTTTGGACATGACGCCGTTCGCTCACAGCGCTTGTGTCATTTCCTACAAATGATTAAGATGTGTTGCTTCACCGGTGGAGTTTTCAGAATCGGTGCCAAAGTGCTTTGCAACAAAGCTGCTGCTCCTCATCGCTCATCGTTTCTTTCTCTCCAACACTCTGTCTGCCCCTCCCTCCTCTCACGCACACACGCATAGAAACACAGTGAAAGCTGTGACCAGCAGACATGAGATAGTTCACCAGCCACCAATGCAACAGCAAAAACAAAAGATAACATTTCAAGGTTCTGTTCAGTGACGCACATCTTGTTTGTTTGGGTACGCGGCCGATAAACATCTCGGTTCTGAGGGCCTCTGGGATCCGTCTTGGCTGCTGCGAGAGAATGGCATAGCGGCCAAGTGTAATCTTAAGGCTCGGCCACAAACTTGCTCTTTGATCCGCACTGGGACTGAGCCATTAGAGTGTCACGGCACAGTGAAGCGATAGCTCAGAGCAGAAGTTACCCTTGACCACAGATAAGGACTGAGTTAGCCTTAGGCCTTTTACCTTTAAAGGTAAGCTACAGTCCACATTAATGCAATGAACAGTGTGTGCCAAACTTCAAAGGACATGCCAGTCAACTGAATGAACATAATGCAGGAAATGCCTCCACTGATTGCATGCAAACCTCGCTTGCATTTAAAGTATTTGTGAATTTGGGGCAGTATTCATTTCCTATAAACTGTTATACATGTTTGGATCAACAACACAGGACGGACGTTTGATTAGGGTTGAGAACCAGTTCGTCGATCCATCAGAAATCTTTGGCTTTAACGTTTTCAATTCCTCTTATCCACAGAGGCATGTTTCTCTGTTGTCGTTCCGTGTTGAAAAAACTCAAGCGTCATAAGGTCAACACTGCATCTATCCCGATGGGAGGTAAGTAGGACAGTTGTTATTAGGTATGTACATATGTAGAAAAGGAATTCTGAGTTTTTACCCGTTTCATGTTATTTTCCTAGTTACATCCTTTTCATTAAAGGAGCATTTTATTGTGACATGTTACAATGTAAGGCAGAGATTTTGCAGTGTTCAGGCGAATCACTGAATTCAGATAATATGATGGCCAACTCATATACTGATATATGAGTTGGCCAATATTATCGACTGATATTGGTCTGTCGCAGATACATATCGATATCAGCATATGGTTCACCAGTATGCGTCGATATTAAAACTGTTTTTAAGGCCAGAAAAAAATGCTTGACTAGTGATTTAAAATGGTGTAATTGCGTAGTTTTGGCTCTTTATTAAAAAATAAAAAGTGAAGTGTTTACTCTTCAGTGCACCAAAGTTTGGGATAAAGTTTGTTAAAATGTAAGATATCCTGCCTCTATTTTGTATTTTTGTCATTTGGTTACCGCATTGAGCTGATAGATATATCGGTATCAGAATTTTCTTACTCCCAGTTTTTGGTATTGGCATCAGCCCCAGAAATCCCATCTCGACCACGCCCTAAATAAAACTGCACTGACACAGAAAATCTGTGCGGGTCTATTTTTTACCACACAGAAAAACTGAACAGGACTCAATAAAGAATCATACCAATTAGTAGAATTGGTAACGACACTGACGTAGATCAAATCTTAGCCTATCAGTTCCCATTCTTACCTGTATGATCCTAACCCAACTGCAAGAATTCATGTTGGCATTGTGCGTTTCTGCAAACCGCTGACATGCTGACGCTTTGCATTGCATTAAGTGTTTTCTAATGTCAAAAATTCACATTTTTATAGTTAAAATGGTAATCTGGAAGATTTGAGTTACTTTGTTTCTGACTGTACTTTTGTCGATAAGTTGTAATCACATGTGTGCCTTTGGACCTCATCTACCAGAGTTCATATCGAAACCAAACAGTGTCAGCTGTATGACGTTAGCAGATAACTTGTTTCCCGTCTTCAGAACATTAAGTTTTCTTTTTTCTTTGGATCTGTACTCGCACTCAAAATGTCATTGCTGTATGTTCTTATTGCGCTGATCCGCCGTTGGAACTCACAGGAAATGAAAAGTACCTACGCCGGTCAGATACAACTAACAACAAGCCTGTGGCGTTAGCTCCACCTACCCTCTGGGCAGCCCAACCCCTGCTGACTGACGTAAAAGACACCACTAACTGTGCGCTACTATTGATTTAGCAAGAGAATGTTGCCGCAGACACCCAGATTGTAGTACTATGCAATGCTGGAAATACAAGTGCTTTCATCAGTGGGCCAAAGGCTCAATCAACATTTTCACCTCCCTCTGTGTCAGATAATGACCAAACAGATGTTTATCTAAATGAAAAATCTTCGAGATTACCACTTTAAGGTCTGGTTAGGACTAAGGTTTAGGAAAATGTTTGGCTTAAAACACCTTTTTTGTTGCCAAAAACGCTGTTGCAAAATGTCCCAACATGGCAACCGCCTTGCCTGAATATCGAACCAACACCTCCCCCTCCTGCACCCTGATGAGAGAATTCAGCTCATACACATACATATTTTCATAACTAAGCCACATTGATATGTTACCTGTGAAATGTACAGTGGCTGCATGTCTTTGGTTCACAGAAAAATGCTCTCAGCATTTGTTTGTGCCGACTGGGCAGGTGATCATCTGTGTGATGTGTGCCACTTAGACAAACTCTGGTACTTCTAAAAAACCTCAGATATGCATCTGATTCCTGAAGTTAACTAGCAGCTCACTGGCCCCGTGCCTATTCCTGTCTGCATTTCAGGCCCAGGTCTGGTCTGGAAAAAGCATCACGGTCGTAAAGTGGGCCTTAAGCAAACACCCCTTCGGGGCCGCCACCCCTCTCCCTGGATCAGCAAGAGCCTGAAGCTGGACGTGAGCCCCCGGTTTGATAAAAACACATCAGCTTTGCAGTGCGGGTGTGTATACGCTGCATGACAACAGGTGGTATTTAGATAATATGACTTTATATAGGTGCACGTGTGTACAGCACATCATAACCTTCCCCTTAACTCCACTATTATTTTCATTAATCCCAATCTGTGCATTCATTTTGAGACTTTTGGTGTGTGTCTCTTTGGAATGTGGAAAAGACCACTGAGCCTGTGGGAGAGGACGGATCTGTAGGAATGTGCAGACTGCAGTCATCAGCAGGGACACCTGCAGAGTAACAAATGTAGATAATATAACTTAATACACTAAAATAACCTGACTGCAATGATGGAGTTTACTGTCGAAAAGAAAACTTATTTGCTTCTTTCAAAATTACTGAATTTTCTTTTTTTAGCTCAAACCTTTTCAAGTCCTTTTCAATTTTCAGCTCCAATAACAGAAGTGAAGAGGAAATTATTTGGATGACAGTAACAATATACTGTAGCCATAGACCAGACTCAACAGGCCTTTTGCATCTGTGTGGGTACACAGTATATATACTATCACAGTGTTAAACTTAATTCTTCTTCTGAAAAAATAAAATGATCATGGTGGTAAAGTTCACACACATTTTCGTAATAAGCAACAACAGTATTTCAAAGCAATTAAAATTTGATGTGGTCACTGCCTGGAGTACTAATTCTGTGGATCTGGGTGAAGTGTACTCACTCCACTCTGGCTTTAATAGTTGAGTAAACCATATAGTGCGGTGTTTGCATGCTGTCCATTAATTTTATTGCCCATCTAAATATGGTGTCTGAATCTTCCTCACTGACAGTCAAAAAAAATTGGGCAATGCGTCTCCACTTCCTCCTGCTGTACAAAAGAGAATGTTACATCGCTTATACCGGAGCCACCATCTTGTGTTGGTGACATCATTTGGAGCCAGTGTTTGCGCAGTGGTGATTGGCAGTCGAGGTCCCGCCCACATAGCCTCCTGACTCAATCATGGATTGTGGTAAGCTGTCAGTCATGACGAACTTCTGAGAAAAGTAAACACTTGAACAAACATCAGCATGATTAAAAACTACTGAAAATGACGGAAACCATCTTTGTGGGGATTTTTTTTTTACATGAGCTTTGCAGTCAGACACTAGGGGGTGATCACGGTGTTTTGGCTTCACTTTTAGGCAGCTGTCACGTCCTCCATCACTTTACTGTCAGTGGTCTTTCCAAGCTCACCTTCTGGGCTTGTGGTGGAAGCGCAGAGGTTCGGACCCATCAGCGTCCTATAAGGAACTACTGGTAGTGAAAGGTGGGCGTGGTTTCTTATCAAGAGTTTGGATGTGACAGCATGACTGTTCATTTGAACACTAAAGAGGTTAGCATTGATGCTGCTATAACAGCCGCTCCATCAGAATGGGGCAGGATTTCTCAACTGAAATAAAAGCAAAGAACAGCACAGACTGTGTTTTTGCAGGGTTTGGTTCTCTTACTACATCACATGGTTTACTGATCCATTTGGTTGAGAGTTACCCAGTGATAGATGGTGATAGACTTGCCAAGCTTTTTTTTTTTTCAGAAGTGCCTGAACTTCTCTAAAAAGTTTCCACAGTCAACTTAACTAAGGCCGCTGTGTATGAAACCATCTGGCACATCAGGCCGGCAGTCTGATAATATAACAGAGTGAAATGAATTTGCTTTAAGGGAGCATTCCTACAGAAGTCGAGAGCAGCCACCATCTTTTTTCATTCTGTTATCTTGAGATCACAAAATAATAGGGGTGGAACAATATGTTTTAACAATAATGCAATGTGTATGACTATACATGGTTGGGGATACAATACAAGAATGATATGGGCTCATTTAAAGCAATATGATATAATATAATACAGTTCAATGACTAGAACTCGATATTGTAACCCCTTTTTTTGCCAAAAATAGAGGAAAAGAAAATGCCTAACTCTATGCAGTGGTAGAGGAGGTAAAACTCTGGTAAAGCATGATACATTGAACGACACAAACATTCAGTGCAAGGCCTCGTTCAGTCTCTGTGGGCCACAAACAGACTGAAAATCTTACGTTCTCAGTTCTCTTGATTCTTCGCTGCCACGATCTGCCATTATCTGAAGCGATGCTGCCGATGCAGTGCACATGCCCAGAACGTCAGAATGAACTGGAGTGACATTTACAACTATCTACCATTGTAAGTGCAAGAAATACATCCAGATAACATTTGACGTGCTTCATACAAGTCACTAATTCTTGGTATTGTCACAATCGATTTTTGCTTCAAAAAACAATTTTAAGAAGTCACACAAAACGGCGATTGCCGGAGACTTCCCTGTCTCACTGCTTGACCCACACAGAATCTTCACTGTCACTTTTCAGCACCAGTCCTAATCTCTGAGAAAAAAATATTAGAAAAGAGGAAACAACCTTTTATTTTGAAAACTGACTCATTAAAAATCTTGTTATCACAGGAGAACAAGCCTTGTTATCCCATGATAATGCATTATTTATCTATATGATTATTTCTAGATCTCTGAAAAAAGATAGTAGCCACTATGGCCACTCACAGCATCCGTATATTCCGGCAATTATTTGGATTTTAAAAAAATAAAAGGGCTTGTAAGAAATAATTGAAAAAAATATAACAATATATGTGTCATTCCCCAGAAACCCGAAAGCATACATTTTCCATAATGCAATATGATAACATCTCACATTGGACCACCTTGCCTCGTAAATTCCCTCAAAATTCAAACTTTATTTTCCCATTTTTCAATACAGGCTTTCTGTTATTGATGTTTAACCTCAAGTCAAAATTATGATGATTTGGAAAACTTTTAAAAAGCTACAGACGACAGTAAACAAGCGTTTTCTCAGACCGAGCTGTTGCTCTCATGGTAAGTAAACTGAACTTCACATGCTAAATCAGTGGAGTACCCCTCTAAATGTTTGAATGGAGGAAGAGAACTGAAAACAAAGTAAAATGTTTAGAAAATCTCAGCACTTAAACCTCTTTTTTTTGCAGGGATTGAATCTGATAATTATAATCAGTCACTTTTCAGTGTAAAGTTGTTTTTGTTTGTCCTCCTGTGGAGCTCCACTTGTTATGTGGATGATTTCCAGCTGTGATGATTTAGTTCTGTAAGCTTTAGTTATCATTAATGGAGACACTCCCGCTGAAACCAGATGTGAATATGCTCCTCCTGCAACTCCACTTCCTCGGCACAAAACACTATCAGGTCCATGGAGACACACACGCACACACACACACAGGCCCGATACTCAGGAGATGGTCTTAACAGGCGCAAGGGCGTCTCAGGTCGCTGCAGAGACATGCCGGCGGACACTCTGCCCCTAAACACCAGCTGCTGGCTTTGTTGTGCCCCAGTTGTCTTTATCTCCTTTTGTCCTGACCCTGTTGTTCAGGTCAGCGAGGTGTTGTACGTTTTCCCATCTTGATTAGGAGAAAATGAAAGAGGCTTTTTTGCTGTTCAGGGTTGGAGCGAACTCTGCTCTGGAATTGATTTTCAAGCTGAAAAGAAACTCTGTCACTTAGGACATTCACACTGCTGTCACAGGTCGAGTAGTGGAAAGGATATTGTCTCTGAAGTAAGGTGCTACACAGAAGATAGTCGTGACTGAACTAAGGATAGAGCACATTGGACAAAGAGGAGGACAGGTTGTTGAATTTTCACAAACATGAGGGACAAAAGGAATGCAAACAGAGAGCATCCCTAATGTTTCTCAATAACTTAGTTAACTGGGTGATTATCTGATAATCCAATTATCTTTTTTCTTTTTTAGATGAATGCTTTTCATCCTGACAGATGCTCTACATCCAGGATGTGACTGAACCTTCCTTTAAAGAAAGGAGGGCGTGCAAGTGCCTTTGCTGTTAGCATTCTTCCCAAATCTTGATTGTAGTTGGTAGCATGATGGTCTAGCTAAAATATCTGGCAAATCCTGTAAACCAATCAAGTGGTAAAAATAAGAACTTAATCTCTGTTTAGTGACTTAATTTTATTTTATTTTTTTTAATATTAGAATTAAAACCCACTTTAAAGTTGCAGGTGGTAACTCCTGCTGCCGAGCTAACAAGCAAAGCTGTTGCATTAGATTCATTAGGAATCAGCTCCGTGTTTTATTTTGTTTGTTGTCGCTCTATCTTTTAAGTCCAGTTTGAACTGAGACAAAATAGTCGCAGGGAAAGTTGCAGCGGAGTAAACAGGTTTGTCTCAGCTCAAGCTTGAGCTGACTGACATTGTCGCGTGCAGACACTCTGAGGCAAGTCACACTGCAAGGCATAAACAGCCACTCAGCTCGTACCAACGTCACAAAGAAGTGCTACATAGACCGGCCGATTAGGACAGAGAGCATCATTGATTGGACTAATAGAAACGGAAGCGATAGAATTTTTACCACTCCTGAATCCAGAGGCATAGGGAAACACAGCTGTTTATAGCTCTAAAGCTGTTTATGGGTATTATTATGACATTTTCTCCAAGGAAAACACCAAAAAGTTATTGATATTTACCCCAAAGTTACCAACTGCAGCTTTAATATCAAAACGAGCTTCTGCAAACATGTTTACCAGAGAGTGGTGTCGATCTTCTCATCTGAGTCTTGGCAAATAAGTCAATCAGCATTTCTCAACAAAAACAACTATTTCTTCCATTTGCACTTAAAATTGTCACAAATTCATTTAGGTAATGAACCTTTGTCACAAAAAAAAAGTGAGTCTCTTAATGTTTTTAAATGTTTGTTTTATATATTGAAACTAAACACAGGCACAAGTCATCTCAAAGGCTCGTGTGATCAGGCATCATACACTGACTACACTGAGGTCAACTCCAAAAACCAGTACAACATTTGCATAGTTTACATTCTGCAATAATAAAAATGAAAGGGTGCCCTTTGTTCAACACAAGTCTGTTTTACTGAGCTTTCATCTGAACCAAAACCCTTAAACGCATCATTTCACATCTAGAATAATATTGCAAAGCCAAAACCTCCGATGATTTTTTAACGATCTGATGAAAAATCAAGCAAGTGACTTTTTTGCATTCTTCCAGCAATGTAGCATTGATAGATACATATATGAAGGCCATATTATGTGACAAGAGGCAGAGGGTTACAGATTAAGCATGACTTAACTTGTGTATGACAAAAACATCTCAACCAGGAGGAAATTCTTTCTCTTGCCAAAGGTTTAGAGAAAGGAAAGAGAGTGGGAGCATCAGGAGGAAGGGTAGGCTCTTAAACATATAGAGAGATTTTTAAAACAGGTCCCGTCTGAAAGAATAATGATGGATCTATTACTTTTCCCCTAGTTGTTGGTACGATCAAGCCAAACCTGCATGCTTGCAAGGAATCACGACTGCAGAGAGAAAATAAAAGAGATAAAACCTGGTGACTCAGTCGTGAGAGATTGTAACATTAGAAGTCAGCAGCAGCTTCATCGCAGTGCTCGAGCTTAAGGGTAAAACTGGAAACTGACTGGGGAACGCTCAAGAGATGATTGACTGACTTTTTGAATCATATCTACCAAATGCTGGAGACACACGGGGCTTGTGATAGAGTTTCATGTTGCATGATTGATTCTCATCTGGCCTCTATCAATATCTTGCTGCTTTCAGTTCAGACTCACATAATTTTCAGTTTCTTGCATTGTGAGATCCTGTGCATGGTAAGCATTTTTTAAAAAAATAAACAGAACTACAGCTGGCAAATAGAAACAACAGTCGGTGATCCGACATAAGCAAAAACTGTAACAAAAACTGAACATCGGTTGTCAGTGCCCGTGTCTATAAAAAATTTTATTTATCCAGTGAAAAAGTAATAAAAACATATTTATTAA
>JAQLOL010000005.1:22528727-22542059 GCA_029783665.1 Naso thynnoides | reverse complement strand
AAAAACATATTTATTAACATGCACAAAAAAGCTGAAGTTGTGTTTTCATGTTAGTCACTTGACATATTGAAATTAAATTAATTTGATCAATGTGCTACAGATTTTTAGCTCAACATAGACTATAAATGCATCATCTGCTACAGTCATTTTCAAGTGGTTTTCTTTCCCCTGCACAGACAGCAGATGAGTGAAATTTGCATCACAATTACATGCAAATATTCGATTCCAAATTGTGTGATTGACAGCTTATCAAACACTGTAACCAACTCATCTGTTTACTGCTTGTGGGCTCAAGCAGATCTTTTCCATTTTGGCTGCAACTCTTTGACCTCAGCCTGATCTACATTTCCATTCATTCAGACCTTCAGGAGGCACGCAAGCACTCTTAATCAACAGCAGTGAATTAATCCAGCATACGAACAGAGTCACACATTGGGGCTCACACCAAAAAGCTTCGGCATCTGAAAGCAATTAAACGTCTGGTTTTCATGAGAGGCTGATTTGCCAGTTGACAGTTGCACTGGAGGGGGGAGCGCTAACCCCCAGAGTGCCCCACTGCCTGCACCAAATAATACCACCAGACAACACGCATTAGCAATGAGGCCTGAGCCATATTAAATCACAAAGTAAAAAAAAAAATAACAGCAGCAACACTGCAAATGTTCTGATCCATTTGCAGACGTGAGGGGAGCATTCCTTGCTGGTATGCCACGCTTCCTCCCCCTGTGGCGCCACCTCAAAGACCCTGTTTTTATTCCAACATGGCACCAAAGAATAAAAGTTTTACACTAATATAAGTTCAGATGCTTGCTTTTTAAAATTCAGTATCCATTCTCTTCTTTGTTTGATATTCAAAAAAATAGTTTAATATTTCAAGCTGTCTTGGCAACAGTTAGATGAAGAGATCAATATACTTCGATGTCTGTGCAGTTAATATGAAGCCACAGGCAGAGGGTATTTGTTTAAAGCTGGGGCAGGCATTTTATTTTTTGGTGTCATCAGGCAAAATTCAATAATAACCTTTCTGCATTTTGTGATTCAGGTGGTCTGAAAGAACAGTAGACTTCTGCACCTCTCCCTGGCTCTGTATTCACGCTTCAGACTGTGATGGACACCTTTCAGCCAATCACAGGTCGTGTCAGAGAGTGTGTGTTCCTATTGGCTGCTATACAAACTTAGATGGTAGTTCAGGTCCCCTCAGCCTAAAATCCTGATTAAAATAGTGACAGCCCAGAAGGAAAAGTTGCTCTTCTAGCATAAGCAACAACTGTAAGCACGACAAAGCATTTCAGAAAAAAGAAGACTGACGTATCAAGAGGATCACCTAAAAGAGAGAGCGACAGCAAACTAAATAAAACAAAGCCAGGTGAAGGGCAGGGCGGAGTTATGTAGCATTAAAGAGATGGGAGGGAGCAACTGAGTTATTTCCATAGGAGTGTCATGCTACAGCTAGCTTAAAGGGATAGTTCACCCAAAAATGAAAATTCAGTCATCATCTACTCACCCTCATGCCCATCGAAGGTTGGGCAAATTTTTTTAGTTCACAAAACGCTGTTGGACTGTAACAGGAAAGAAGGGGTTACAGTAATCTCCCAAACAACTGAAGTGAATGGTGACCAGGTTTCAAACATAAAAAAACAGTAAAATGCCTCCAAACTGCTTGTCTGAAGTAATCCATGTGTCCTAAAGCCTCAATATGCTAATGTTACACCACTTAAGACAGTGACGGCATTTCAAGTGTAAAGTAAAGTTCTTTTTTTTATTACTTCACTTGGTAAGACATGGCACACAGAGCATAGGCAAGCTGTCAGCAGCTACTGCCACACTCGTCATGACACGCATACTTCCACACATCATGTTAGAACGTATTCCATGAGCCCAAACTGCCCCCTTGTGGTGAAAGAAAGCATGTGCAGGTGAAACAAGAGAACATATTTACTCAAAAATTACTGGAAAATAATGGAAATTAATTGTGCTGTACAAACAGAGTATTATTGTAACAGGGATTTGGCAGTTACCATTACCAAGAAAAATAAAACTCCCACGGGGGCCACACTAAGTTGTTTTGAAAAATGCTACTGACGCTGTTTGACTCTCTGCTCACTGTAGCCTGTAGCTTCTTAGAAGGGAGTCACGTTTGAACACCACGCAACTTCTGTGATGTTTTTTAAAACAACTTAGCATGTTGGGGCTTCAGGATACTTAGATTACTTCAGATGAGTGGCATGGAAGCATTTTGTGTTTTGTTTTGTTTTGTTTTTTTGCATTTAAAAATTGGTCAACATTTGTTTCAATTGTTTGGGTGATTACTGCAATGCTTTTTTCCTTTGAAACTCCAGCAGTATTTTGTGGATTAAAAGACTTCACCTGCCTTTCATTCAGCATGAGGGTGAGCAGATGATGACTAAATTTTCATTTTTAGGTAAACTGTCCCTTTAATGTCCATATATTGCCTACCTCAGCTTAAAAGTTGTTTTGAGAGCTTTAAATGCGATAGGAAGAAGATTTAAAAGGAGAATTCTTCCTTGTCACACATGCAATTACAACATACTGACATTTGTCATCTGCATTTGACTCATCCTGATTCTACAAGCTGTGGGCAGCCAGCGTACAATGCCAGGGGACCAAGTCCAGTTGCAGGCCAGTGCCATGGTTAAGGGCGCTGACAGAAGAAGTAAACCTATATGTGGTGGTGGTGAGTGACCACAGTACCCAGAGAAAACTTACATAATGCTTTGGGGAGAACACGCAAACTCCACAGAATGGCCTAAAGCTGGCTGTTCCCCTTTGTCTCCTGTCTTCACGCTAAGCTAAGCTAAGCTAACTGGCCTGTATCGCATGAGTAAATTAGTTTGTTTACCTGAAAGTGAAGGATGCACTCAGTATGTCATATACCTGTGATGCTGCAGATGAAACCTCTTTGACTTTTACCTATATAATTTGTGTTGTGAGATGCATTTTTTGCTGTCAGCATTCCTTTAATGTTGGCGCAATATTTGGAAAGATTCCAGGTCAGAACTCAGACCAGCGTAGTTAAATTCTGCTTGGTCAAAGTGAAATCACATCACTCTCTCTTCTGTAAACATCAGCAGTGAGAATCTGCTGTGCCAGGCTCCAAACTCTTAATATCCCAAGTGAAGCTGCTGTGGATGTGTAGTGCAGCTTCCAGGTGTAAATGTCTTCAACAATACAAATGAGAAACAGTGCTCGGAAAATCCTCGCCAGATAAATGAAGCAAATATCGAGGTATGATTGGATTATCCAGATCCAACTTTCAGCTGGTTCCAGCGAGGTCGGCCCATTTCTCTCAGAGAAAATCTAAACTCCTGCAGAACAAAGGAAAGTCTCCCACAGAGGCTGTTCAACCATAATTGACCTCTAACCTCTCGGTGCTTGTGGCATGAAGCTCCAACTTAACACTGCAGGAGAAGAAACAAAACCAGCACATCATGAGCTGAAAACGGTTCTGTTTTGTTTCTCATTAAATTTATTTACACCGCTGTCTCGAAGTGAAACAGGGATAAACTGCACAGAGCTGCAGTTTTTGTGACATCTAAATTAACAGCAGCTCATCTCCTCAAACTTATAAACTCCAGCATGAGGAGTTGACTTCATCCACTAGTAATGCAGAGAAAACCCCACCTCAGACACACACACACACGCACACACAAACACACACACCACTTCCCCAGTATGGACGTTTGGATTAGATCACACGTCTCAAACTGTAGGTGCTGCCGTCCTGCTCTAAATGTGGCCAGAGATGAAAACGTCTTTATCCTTGAGCAGAAATAAACTTGGAACAATCAAGAGTGGGCAAAACCAAACAAATACAAAGAATAAGGGGTGGGGTGAAGGAGAGAGAGAATTAAGGCTGGAAAACAAAAGTTTATAAGAAACAGATTGCTAAGCATAAACACCAATCAGCTGACAGGAGCAGAAACAGGAAATTAGATTCAAAGGAGCTGGAAAATGCATCCATAAGAAAAAAATCAGTATCAATGATTCATTGTATTTCTCCTGGCACGATTGGATGAAGAAAAGGGGAGGAGAGACACACAAAAAAGAAAGAATCGAGCAGAAATTGAATTAAGACCACTCCAAGGCTTCTTCTTCACTCTGCCAGATACCACAGGAGCTTCTGTCCTGGCTTCACTGAAGCTGTTCCACTATCCCTTCGTCCCCTGAGATATCACCACCTCTTCAGTCAATCCCTCTTCAGAGACACTGTTGAGAAGCTTGACATGGAACTCCAGTTTTTCTCAAAGTAAGACTCGCCATAGCAGCAAGAGAAGATAGAGACTGAGAAAGTGCAGTGATATAACAGTCATCACACGCACTCATAAAAGAGAAGTGGAGGAAAAATACAGGTCAGGTGAACGACAGATGGAAAACTATATTATCAGGATAACAGCTACTGCATGACTTTGTCTCAAGCTCACAGCTGCCTATAGATGGGTTTCCATCCAAATGTATCGCAAAATTTTGACCAAATGTTCAGAATTTTGGCAAAAGAAAATGCAAAATTATGCACCCTTCATCGATACACCAACTTTACCACCTCCTCCAAGAGAAAAAAAAAACTTTTCACTATTTTGTACATTTTGTTGAATTTTGCAGCGTTTCCATTCAGTTTTTCAAACTGAAAAAGTCACATAAGCAGAGTTGGATGGAAACCCAACTTGTGTTACTCAGTGAATTTAATGCAACACATTAATCTGGTTTGGATAAAGCTTAAAGGAATACTTTTAACAGTGTGGTAAATATTATTTGCTCTCCAGCCGAAAATTAGATGAGAACACTGAAACAACTATCATGTTTGTCATTCATTCATTAGCTAGAACCGCTTATCCTTTAAAGGGCTGCAGTGGGGCTGGAGCCAATCCCAGCTGCCGCTGGGCAAGGGCGGGTACATCCTGGACAAGTCGGCAGTTCATCACAGGGCTGACAAATAGAGACCAACAACCATTCACATTCACACCCACAGGCAATTTAGAGTCACCCTGCATGTCTTTGGACTGTGGGAGGAAGTCCGAGTACCCGGAGGGAATCCACACAGACACGGGGAGAACATGCAAACTCTACACAGAAAGGTCCTACCCCAGCCGGGTACTGAACTTCTTGCTGTGGGGTAAGAGCGCTAACCACTAATCCACCATGATGCCACAACTATCATGTCTGTTTGTTGAACAAAAAACTGCAGTCCCGGCCGCTTAGCCTAGCAAAAAGAGTGGAAACAAACAGATAGCTCTGTCTTAAGGGTAAAAATTTGCCCACCAGCACTGAATAAAACGTCATGAAGTCACTAGAACAGAACCCCAATTAAACAAAAACTTGTTTTCACGCTTCCATTTTTGAACCGATTAAACCAAGAAGATGTACAGTAACATGTTACTTAGTGAGCTATAGAGGTATTGGTTGGCAGATTCTGAAACCTTTGAACAGAGGATGCACCTTCATATTAAATGAACAAATATGAGAGTTGTATTAATTTAAAGCTGGCAACATCTAAAAATCAAGCTAGCTGTAGCATGAGACTCCAGACACAACTTCGCTGTCCCTTTCCCTCCCTGTTTTTGCTACGCAGATCAACCCTCCTTCACCTGGCTCGGAGTAGAAAGGCTGTGTTGTGTCTACTCGGTTGCACGCAAGGATCCTATTTTTGCCTGATGACAAAACACAAGGCAGCAATTCCACACAGAACAGATCGGGCAAAGGTAGGAAGGAAGTGAGACACTAATACAACATTAAAACTTCCAGTTAATTTCAGAATAAAACACTCAGTGTTGACACTAGGCATATTTCACTTAACTTCATAGCTAAACGGTCACTATGTGCAGAGCGGCGCCTGAAGTCAACAGATCAGAGGTTTTCAGTCACACTTGATTCTGTCACTACCGCCATATCTCGTAGTCCCACGACTCCAGCTGTCCGGCTGTGCTGCGCTCTGAAACGCAGCCTGAACGCAGCTGGTAGGTGTTGACGGGTGGCAGAGCAAGGAGCAAATATACAGCAGTGGAATTTCGGTGTTACAGTGAATCACTCCTCCCTCTGTCCCTCTTTCTGGGGAAATGTAGTTCTGAGTGTTTCATATAAATGAACAAAACATTTTGAAACACAACAAAGCCACTTGTGATCAAAAGTGTCAGTGGATTTCCTGCTGAGTCACCTGAAACACTGGGGCCATCTAGCCAACTGGATGAGTCACTGCATTCTTGAAGTAAAAGTCACGAGCTGCCACACAGTTGATCAGACTGAGAACCCAAACCTCCCACTTACTGGATTAACATCAAAAAGAATACATGTCAGTAACAGCAAAAATGGTCAAAAACAAACTTTTTATATATTTTATGTGGTTCATAAGAAAAACCACAACAACAGAAAAAAAATGTATTTTCAGTCACTTCAGATTATTTGAAGTAAAATATTTTTGGTAAGGTTTTCCCAGTCCCAAAAGCCAACCACCGAAAACACAAAGTTTAATAATACAACATGAAACCCTTGTTTGAAAATAAAACCACTGTGTCTCCCACTTGAAGTACAACAGAAGGAACAAGCTTGGCGAGAGTTCCTGCAGCGACCCGAGGAAGATGGATGGGATGCTCCTACTGTTTTAGAAAAGTCAGGCGAATACATTTAAGATAATATACAACCAAACCTCTTTCTATGGAGGAAGCAAAGGCACGGGAGCCACAGGGTGGCAGGGGGCGAGGGGCCGCATTGTGACCTGCTTTTCTCGAATGCTTGACTTCACAGCTGCCCCCTCATGGGCAGGAGGAAGCTCGACCTTACAACCTGAGACAAAAACGAGCGGGACGAGGCCAAACTGGCGAGAGTCGCAGTGTTTTGGGGGCAATGAAAAATAATTTCCTCCTGAAGATAGGCCTCGGGGGATGCAGCTTGGCCCTAAGAAGAGGAGTGTGAGCCATGCTGGAGGAAATCCAAGGCGGGGTGACTGGGAACGTCAGGGGGAAATGTCAAAGACAGACAGCGGCGTCAGGCTGCTGTGTCCCGGACCTGTTTACTCAATATCTGATTCAATCGCAGTATGAAGGAATTCCACATCAGGAGCGGAGCATGAGTCAGACGACAGGCATTAGGTCACTAATGTGCAGTGCAGAAAAGTCAAAGGTGGATCATTCAATTAGAAAACCACCTTTTGGAATTCATTAAGACACACTTTTATAATTATGGAACATTCTTCATAGAATCAATGCAACTTCTCTTTCTTGAACAACAAAACTGAAATATTTTAGATGCAAGGTGATACTGTTGAAAAGCTTGTGATGAATAAAAGAGTTACAGGGGCCTCAGTGTTAGACTGTAGGACTGTGTCAGAGGACTTTGAAATGTCAGTTCTGAGTACAAATGAAATGTTGGTAACACTTAACTAAAGCATGCATCTATAATGCATTATGAACATATACAGTGCATGATAATGATCTTATAGTGCTGTATAATCACAGTTAAAAAGATACGTTAGGGTTAACCCTAATCCTAATCCTAACCATAACCATAACTATAACCATAACCATAGCCACATATAATGCATTATAATCCATAATGTGTCGTAATGTGTTAAATATAGTCGAAATGTGTTATAATGCATTATAGAAACAGGCTTCATAGAAAATGTCACCTAAATGTTTTTGTATTTGTTTTTTAAACAGTTCACTTAATCAATGGGATTTTAAAAGGAACAATGTGAATTTAGTTGAAGAGTCGGTTTTCCAGAATTCCAGTAAACCAAGATTTTCTTTGGTCAAGTACATCACCTTGATTTACAGTTTTTTTTAATGTAATCTGGACTCCATATAATGACTTACGCTTTGTAAAATGATTATATATTCCAAATTAGTCATAATCTGTCACTACCCAACATTAGCTAAAGGGCAGATTTTTAGATTTTTATGGTATTGAATGATCCCTAACTTATTGCATGGTCATTCAATCAGCATGTTTCCTCTGTCTGCTCTATTTTAATTCCAAATAGTACACACATAACTCCCAAAGCCATTCCATCCTGTCAAAGTTCTTTTTTTTTTAAATAGATAATAACTCCTATTGATGTTTCTCATGCCATTCACAATTTGAAAGAGAGCAGTGGGCCCAGACTAGACTGAATCGAAATGAAGGTCATTAAATTAGCATCCCAAATTCAGATTTTTCCGCAAGCTGATCTGTTCAACTCATCATTGTGTATAAATGAAATACCAGCCATTTGGAAATCTGCATGTGTTACTCTCTACAAGGGTGGTGACACGTTTGATCCCAACAACTATAGACCCATCTCAATTATAAGATCTGTTGCCAAAGTATTCGAAAAAATTACTTTTAATCAATTGTCACAGTGTCTCAACTGTAATAATATCCTTTCTCAGTATCAGTTTGGTTTCAGATCTAAATTTTCCACAACTAAGTTTTCCACAACTGCAGCTCTCCTAAAATCCACAAATGATGTTTTTTCTGCTTCTGATTGTGGTAATCTTTACAAGGGGCGATATTTATTGATCTCTCCAAAGTTTTTTGATCTGGTCAATCGGTTTTGCTTTTGGACAAGCTCCATGCCACTGGTCTTTCTCATCATGCCTTACTGTGGTTTAATTCATTTCTCCACAGCAGAAATAAATTTGAATATATGCATCACGCTTTCTCTGTTCTTTTAGAAGGCTCCTGATGCACTTTACAGTACAGTAGGTTTTCTAGAACAGAGAGGCAACCCGTTGCATAATGGGCCAACATTATAGGTCACCTCATACTTTGTCTATCACAGGAGCATCTCTCAGGGAACTTTTCCGCCTCTGCCCTATGGCTGTACTGTTTAGACAAAAATTAGTCCGCCAGTAGCCAAGCAGCTGATGAAGACGATAGTGATGATGAGCAAGAATGTAACTTCAGTGCAATAAGTGAAACAACTCCATGCCACATTTGTGTCTGTTCTTAAACAGAGATAATTGAAATTACAATTACTTACAAAACAGGCACTCTGGTAGCATGAAAATGTTTGGATGACAACTTTTTGTGATTCTTAAAAGGATAAAAAGAAACTTACATTTTAATGTCTTGTATGAAATCTCTCAGACATTCTGTGGTCAAAACGGTAACTGCATGTGTTCAGCTCTTGGACCCTAATTTTCTCCATTCTTGTGTTGAAATCTCCCACAGTTTTCACCACAGTTGCCTCAGCTGTATCTATCTGGTTATTCAGGGTTTTCCTACCGTTATTAAACAAATTAAACTGTGATCTGGCACTGCTTTGTCTCTTTAGTTTTAAAGGACTGTCTGCCATATAGCTCTTTATTTGTAAATAAAATCACATAAATATATCCAAATTACTAGTTGTGTGATTTTTTTTCCAAGTTTAACATCCCCATGGTTAAAAATAAGAAACTTTGTCAAATTCCAAACTAACACGCTATTCTGGTATTTTCTTGTTAAATCAGACATTTGATGCTTGGAAAGATCGTGATGGAAAATCCTCGTCCCTCTGAACGTCTGTCCCCTTGTTTTATTAGCAGACGATGATTGGTATTTTTACAGGGCAGCTAGTGGTGTTCTTAAAGGTCAGTGATTTCCGCCGAAGGCCTTATGACATTCGAAAGATAGCTGAGGAAAAATAACAAAGAAAGAAAATCTAAAGTGCAAATTATGCTGCCAAATGTGGTCACAGCTGTTTTCACACAGGATTGTATACATTACCAACACACGGGTTCAGTTCACGCTGCCTTTCTTCTGACAAAGAGACAAGACACTGGAAAACATAGGCAGGTCACGACCCTTACAGAAGCCAGCACTCTGGTTCACTTGCGTATTAAGTTTTCCACTTTCCCAGGCACTTGTTTCAAACCCAGACTTCAAAGAGCGCTTTGAAAAGGTAGAGATATCTCCCCGAACCCCACATTTACACAGGGGGAAAGTGGAGCAATGTGGTTCATATTATTTGATAAGCATCCCATATTCTCAAAGGTATTTTAATGACCTGCGGCGAGTGCTTTCATGGTCCTGGCGCTGACTCTCCAATGACACTTACGGAGCCTGCACATGGAAGGCTTGAGTGAAAACGGCTCGCAGGATCTTTATTACACAATGACATCCAGTGCGTAGACATTGTTCTGTATGATGGAGAAGAAGAATGGTTTTCCTTTCACCCAGACCACTGGTATCCATTATGTATCTTCTTTTTCCATCTGTCCCGTTTATTTTTCGCTGTCTGGAGTTGTCAGGGCAAGCGTGTGTTCTTCCCCCTCCACAACTGTACGAGTGTGTACTGATGGCCGTCAGGAGGGACACGCTGTGTATTGTTTTAGGCTGTGCAGTGTGCCAGCTGTCACGGATGGCCTTGGCCAAGGTTTTCCTTGGGCCTCTGTTTCTGTGAGGTCTTTGGCAGCCACGTCAAACCATACACTGATAAGTTTAGACCAAAAACAGGGGGGTAGTGGAGGGTCGGGGGGGCTCACAACATCGACATAAAGATTCAGCTGAGCCCCGACGTCGGCCACCCAAGCACTGCTGTCAGTGTGTTAGTAGTGAGTCACCGAAAAACCGCAGTCTTTAAAGGCTTAAATGTCTCATTGATGTATAGATCAAGTTTGCTCAAAACTTTTTATTCTAATCATGCAATAATTTCATATTTACTTGCTTTAATCTTGTGCAGATATTAGATTTCGTTACCTGTCAAAAGACAGAGTTTTTGTCTGTGTGATGGGTAACAGATCCTTTAATGAAGCCAATGATCGGAAATAACTTCCAGCAGCTTTCAATCAAACAGCAGAGGCTCCAAACTTTTGTCATCACCACTGAGTTACGGCAAAGTGATTGAACAAACACCCAGCGGCATGAATGGCATATGACCAGAAACATTTACCATAACACAAATTTATCAAGACGTTAGCCATTGATGGAGCGTTGAGATTTTTCGAGTTTGGATGAAACGTCTTGCCACTGTCCGGCCTCCAGTGCGTCCTCTCATCAGCATGCAGCTGCATTGTTTGCCTTCATCAAGCTACACCACAAAAGCCAAGTCTCACCCTTAAGGGGTTGGAGTTCGGCCTCATTTACTGACATCAGAGTTTGTTTGTGTGGATGAGTTATGGACTTACTCTGCTGGTATGTTCTTTTGTGGTGATTACAAAGGCCCTTACAGTGACTGGGAAGCTTCCACTGATCTGTCACACAGCGACCTCTTTGTTTCAGAGAAACTTTCAGGAGGTGGCTCTTTACACAGCAAACACCCCAATTTCCCAAAAGCTCCACGTACTCCCAAACTGTAAACCTGCAAATCCCTGTGGACTCCCTGGCATCCCACCAGAGTCAAACAAACAGGCCTGGATCCAAACATGAGGCTTTTTACTGAAGGGTCTGGAATATGTATTTCTCACTCTTGTTCAAAGTATGTATATTTTTTGGAATAATACTTCTGAGAATCCACATTTTCTTTCCTCTCGGGAACTTTGAGGCCAGGGGAGCTGGGGGTTGGGGTGGGGGTACTAGTCATGATGTGGTTTTTAGACAAAATCCCGTTTTTCTTTGATGTGTTTCGAAATAGAGCGCGCCGTCCAAGTGACAGTGCCCGGTTTAAGGAGCTATGATGGTTCGATTTTGCACTGAGTCTTTCCATAATGTCCTTTTGTCTTTAATGTACGAGAAAATGTGTTGCGAATTTGTGAGTTTGAGATATTTTAAACTGAAAATAAAATGACAGGAGCAAGTGAATTATGAGGATCGATGCTTCATGATCTAAATGTGCAGTTCATGCGGAGTGCAGATTCAGCTCTGTTTTTTTTTGTTTTTTTTAAATGCAGAAATCTCTGTTCCAGCTTGAGGGGGATGAAACAGGGAGAAGCACAAAGAAGGAAAAGCTGTGCTGAAACATTTGAGTTTTACACTAAGAGAGCGGCTCACTTCAAACTTAGAAAATGCGCAGCTGTCCTGGAGACGAGCCTCAACGTACCCTTTGGGATTTTAATTTTCTTAAATCTCATTTGCATTCGTTGAAGCCAGACAGTGACGCTTTAGCAAGGCTGAAGGTTTTCTGAAAGTAAAAGAAGTAAAAAATAAAAGACCAAAAAGAGATGGACCGTGGTTGTTTGTTTGTTTGTTTGTTTGTTTTATTTTAGGAGTAACAATGAATGGTAAACAAAAACTCCCTGCTGTGGTAAAAATAACAAATAACAACACAACCGGTGACACAGACTTACCACAGGAAAATCTAAAGAGTTTTTATGTTTCCTTGCACTCAAGTCTTCTTGACTGTCCTGAAACAATCAACCCGAGTAATTTGATATCTGGATTCTGTCTGTTCATCAGTGAACTCACAAACAGTTTAACCCGTTTAATGCTGTTTTATTCATTACACCCTAAAGTTATTGATATTAGAGACTAGCTGAAAAAAACGCAAAATATCACACATTTATAGCGTTTATAGTAAACCATAAAAAATTGTAAAGCTGTGATTTGTTTATTATTGTGATATTGTTGTGATTTACAGACTGAGTCAATACCTTTAATGAAAAGGATTAACACTAAAATTACATGACACGTAATCAGAGAACAATTTTATTATTTCATTGGCAGCACTTTGTTTGGCTATATAGATAATTCAAAGAGTTCATTTGTAACTTTCCAACAACATGTCATTGACATTCAGGAATGTAACTGTTTCATCTAACCCTGACTATAACCCAATTTATTTACCCATTCATTAATCTTTGTTGAACATTATGAAAATATTCAGAAAAAAAGACAAGTAAGTTCAAGTAATATTGAAAAATGTATGCACAAATATTCACCAAACAATTACGACAACAATATTATAAACGTGAAATGTTGTTGAAATATGCTCTATAAACTATCTGTAGTTTATTACATATACATATAAGTGTAAACTTTCTATCTATGTTTTATTTTATTTTTGTGATATTTTGAGGAATTGTCACTAAATATTGGCAGCTTTAAACTTTGTTGAATTGATGAAATGAAAAATCAGACTTCTGTTTGTAATTTTTTTAAAAAAAGGGACAGCACAATTGCACAAACAAAAACAAAAAATAATGCCCAGAAACTCAGCAAAAAATCAATCAATGAAACAAAACAAAACAAAACAAAACAAAACAAAACAAAATCCAGACTCAATATGTTTATAAAAAGAAACTACTTTCTCTTTTCTGATACAACTTGTTTGTACACTTACTCAAGCAGATACAGTATACTTACATCTTACAAGTGCACAACCCAAAACAGACAAAAACTGCGTAATATAGATCTGTAAGTTAATGACGACTCATCAACAGGATGATACTAATGCATCTACGAGGATACAAACCTAAAAATATT
>JAQLOL010000005.1:22498037-22517135 GCA_029783665.1 Naso thynnoides | reverse complement strand
TTTAGATTAAAGCAAATTAGATTATATTTAACTTTGTCAGTGCACAAAGTACTGAGACAACAAAGTCACAGGTGCAAAAAGAAGTTAAATTCAGAGTTTTGTACATATTTACCAGAAAAAAAGTGTATTATTATATAGAAACACTCAGATGCAAGGAGATTCAAAGTGCTTTACAGGGGCAGATATATAAAAAACAAGGAGGTGTAGATAAATGAATATGCTAAGATAAGTACAGAATGAACATAGTGATAAATGCAATACTAAATACAGAATTACACTTGCCCCAAACTCCTTGAACTGTGGTTCCCAAAGTATTGGTCAGGACCCCTTGAGAGTCATGAGAGATGGGGGAGTGGGGTTAAATTCTTTCTTATATCATTAGCTAAATTACTTTAAAATAATATTATGGCTGTAAGGCTGGTGTTCTTCTGTGTTGTATTAATGCCAGTGTTGGCCTAATAGTGTGTGTGCACGGCTGTGTGCAACGTTTGCGCCACCTCCAGGGTCGATGCGGGTCCCCGGTCTGTGGCACTGTTATTTTTGGGGTCATGGGGCTGAAAAGTTTGGGAGCCCCTGTCGAAGAACATACCCTTTCCCCAGTTTACATGATGAACAGAATATCATCTGAAATAACACAGGGCCTCAGGATTTGGTTACGATCCGCTGAAAGATCCACCTTTTAATTTTTATGCCTTTGCACACATCACCAAACAAATCAGACCAAATTGCTGCCTAGCTAGCTGACACAAGATGAATCTGTGCCCCCGAGGTCCCTCATGTCTGTGGCTGTGAGGCAGTTGTGTAAAAGAGTTTTTAAATATAAAATTTGGGGCAAAATGCTAAAAGTGTAAAGCACAATGCCTGATCTATACCTCCCTTCACAAGCCTTTTGTCTTCAGTATTGTAATTTTTTTGATTTTCTGTTCCGTCAAACTGGCCTCGCAGTCGACAGTAGAGACAGAGTGCGTCACTGCCAGCTCCCCCACAACAAGCGATCAAGCGAAACTGTTCTGCATCCGACATCTCTGCTCTCAGGGGATGCAGGCCCCGTTTTCCATGCCCGCAGGTTCCAGCTCTGGTGTGGGATTCCCAAGGCCTCAGGAAAGCACAGTTTACAACATTCCCACAGTGGTGGCCACTCAATGACTCTCTTCCTCTCCTCCACTCTTCTGCTTAACTGGGGTTTCTTTTTGCCCATGTTGTTGTCAGGCGGTGGTTTGGGAAGCTGCCCAATGGTTCCTGGTTCATTTTGTGAGGAGGACAAGAAGAAGGAGGAAGAGGAGGAGACCAGTCAGCTTCCATCCCTGCTGTCCACGACAGCTCAGCAGCTTTGTTCCTTATCCAAGACACCCCCTCCCAGTCCTAACCACTGGATCTTCTCAGTGGCGGAAAATCCTTCCCATGAGCGGTTCAGCTCTACGGAAGTAATTAAACATGGGTAGTTTGGTGTAATGGACATTGTCATGCTGCCATTAAGTGATCCCCAGGCTCGCAAGCTCAGAAAAACAGCACAGCGTCAGTGCTGATTATCCAAAAAAGACTGTTTGTTCTAAAACTTTCTCTTTTGACTTGGAACAAAGCAACAGTGTCAGTTTTTTATGTTCTTTTCTTACACGCACATGGGATTGCAGCCTTAAAATGCTACAAGGGTCATGTTGTGTCAGTCTTCAGATCTCAGACTTAACACTTAATACTGACATGAATGAAATAATATGGGTTGGGGTTAGTAGGCTACTTAGCAGAGGTGTGGACTCAGGTCACATGACTTGGACTCAAGTTAGACCACAGTCACATATTTAATGACTTTAGACTCAACTTGACAATGAGACTTACAACTAGACTTGGACTTTACAACAGTGACTCTTGACTTCACTTGGACTTGAGCCTTAAGACTTGAAAATACTTGCGATCTAAATTTATGTATTTCAGACAGTGTGCCACGAATCCATGTATTTCCCTTTATTTCCTAAATCAACTAACATTGGCGCTTTTTTATTCGAAACAAGTCGACACTTTTTCCCCCAAAATTCACTTTGTTTGAAGCATCTAAAAACATCCAATTAAGTTAAAGAATTAACCATGAAGAAGTGGTTTACGTTGTCTTCTTGTCCTTATTTTATCGTTACTTTAGGAAGTAAATCAAATTGTGATGTAATAAATAAAAATGTAATAGATCAGAAGAGTGCTAATAACTTGTTTAGGACTCGAAATTCAAAATTTTAGGTGTATGGATTTGACTCGAGACTTGCCAGTCTTCATTTGGAATTTGACTCGAGACTTGAGAGCAAAGACTTGGGACTTACTTGTGACTTGCAAAACAATTATTTTGTTTCACCTCTGCTATTTAGACACAGCTGCGTTTGGAGCTAATTTCAGGGTGCCAGCATGCTAACAATGACAGTGCTAACATGTATGGAACTTTAATGTTTTCAGTGTTAACCATCTAAGTTTAGCGTGGTAACAAGCTAACATTTGCTAATTGGCACCAAACTCCCAGTACAGCTTTGTGTTTTTGTATTTATTTAACCAAAGAGTCTCATGGAGATCAAAAATTTCTTCAATAAGAGAAACATGGCCATCATGGCAGCCATACAAAATCTCATTATATTCAATTGCTACATAAAACAACAAAAATCCACAATAGAAACCAAGAGCAGTTACACAAACCTCTAAAGAAAAACAAATAAATGCCTCCATCGCCACATTTTTATGATGCTCCTAAATTAATCAATGAATAGAAATTATTATAAACATGGACCTATTTGCAGATTACTCCATTAAAAATGGAGAAAGTACCAGATTTAGATAAGAGTCCATTGAAAAGCAACCAATTACTTAGTATCACTTTATAGATAAAAATAAAGGCTACCAGAGCTGTTGCCTGCCAGTGGTCGTAAAAAAAATATATCGTAAAATAATGCACTTTGCATTTGCAATGAGACGTAGAGATGCATGGTGCATCGAACCATTCATACATGGAGGATGCTGCATGTTTATACAATATAATCACAGAGAGAAAAACTTCTGCAAGTTCTTCCTTGACATTGAAAATTATGCAGGATTAATTTCTAAAGCCTGGTTGTGTGGTCATTAAAAAAATTAAAATCGGAATTTCTACAATAAAAGCCAATCTTTATCTTGAGCTTCCTGACCTGACCAGCAACATACACACAAAATGAAAGCTCATGGTATATCCATTACATAAGTACTTGTACAGGGCACCTTTTCATTGGATTTACCATCAAACAATGACCACAAACTTTGTTTTCTGAGAATTCGAAACAAAATCAAAAGTCAGCAGAGCAATTTGTAAAGACAGAAATGCTGTCTGAAGCTCTGTACCACCAGCTAAGGGCGATGGGAATGGAAATTAAATGGAATCTTCTTACTTTAAGGGATATTTAGTCATTAACCAATGTACTGAATGACATGAAGTTTGAATATGAAGATGGTGCTAGCTTAAAGGTAAAAGTGTCACTGACTTGTTGTGATTTATCCCAAGGGTAACATGGATATTTGTGGAAATTTTCTCCAGTAGTTTGCCATCCTTGCAACCTTGCCATCAATATACTAGAAGGGTAAATTTTAAATATCTTAGTCTTCTTACATGTGTGGCTGATTAGATGTTAAAATGACCTGATGATGCCTCATAAACTCTTATTAGAAATATCTTTAAGAATCAAGAACAGCAACAGATAATCGTAATGTGTTTTTTTGTTTTTTTTCTAGATCAGGCTTACATTGCAGCTCATTTTCCTGTGAATTTGGATAATATTAATTTAATTCAATATTGAATTTCTTTCTTTTTTTTGTCCAAAACAACACTTAAACTTTACACCACTGTTCTTGTAAATCATTCGTCTGAGAAAAGCTGCTGCACACACACAGTAATGACACATTTCTCAAATGAGAGGGAACTAATGAAGTATTCTGTAAGAGCCGACTTACAGACTGTGACAGTTATTACAGAAGCAATCACTTTACATCCTTCCTGCCTTCGCCACATTTCACGACTACCGGGGCTCCTTTGGAAAACGGTCAAATTAAGACTCATTAAGCCCCTCTGAGGTTTACAATTAAAACACATGTTTGAAAGTTACGATTCTTTCAATATTTCCAACCAGATAGTCCTCAATTATGTCAATAAAGCTGAAGGAACTCCCTGTGTGTGTTGTGCTCAACACTGATGGAGTCGCTTATGGTGCAGGACAACCTTAATGGAAGAAAAGTGTTTCCGGGCGTGCAGTTGTACTCCATGTGCACTTGGTTACTGACACAAACATGAAAAATGATCAATATTTTACTTCTTCCACACCCAAAGCTTCGTGTTTAATTGATCTGACGTGAGCTGAGACGGAAAGCGCTGTTTTTCTTGGACTGTGAAAGGACAAACTCATTTTCCCGTCATCTCAGTGAGTCATGTTAAACTTGTTAAACTGCATTATAGTTTGATAAATTCAGCTGCTCGTGCTGCGAGGTGAGGACTGAACTTGATAAATCTCGACTTCAGTGGGTCAAAAGACCTGCATGTGTGTGTGTGTGTGTGTGTGTGTGTGTGTGTGTGTGTGGCAGCAGTAAACACACACTGATGTGGTCATTGGAGGAAACTAAGAGTTCCGGAGCGCTTGAGCAATGAGATCATTCAAATTAAAGCACGTGGCCATTGCCAAACGCCAACAGGCTACACTCAATGCAAGTGCAGGCGCGCAGGTCACCTGATGAAGAGAAAAGCACAGAGCGATTGTTGTGAGCTACTGAACAACATACATGTAAGTTCTGATCCGAACAAACACCTTTTAGTCTCTTTTTTTACACAAACAGCTTCTATATTTGTTAAGCAAACACTGCTAACATGTCCATGTGAACACTCACACATGCCAACAGCGTTTTATATGAAAACACCAGATCCATGGAAACAACCTTTAATCCATGTCTCAAAGCCGCGGTCGCCTAATGAAGTGAGCTGCGCTGCTTTAAACATCCCTTTGCATGCTGGTCCCCAGTTGAAGCGGAACACTGTGGTGATATTAGCAGAGGCTGTTGAGATTTTGATTGCAGTTTGCGGTGCAAATAAACTCTGGAATGAACAACATCATTCAGCTTTTCCAGGCTTCCAGGGATTTTCTGAAGGAAGAAACCGTTTGCCTTCTCTCTTCCACTTTTGATACCAAAGAAAGTCAAAGTTACTTTAAATGCTGTTAAAGCTGATCATGACATGAAGTTTTTCAGATTTCACATTTCAGATTTATTTATTTAAAATAGGGACAGCGCATGTAATTGAACATTCCAAGTAAATATGTAAGATTATAGCCCGCGGCTAATCTCTATCCATAGTTCCATTGGCAGGTTGATGTTAAGGGAAAAAAGGCATTTAAAAAAGCACAATATGCAAACACACAAACGATAAACAAGTTGCTCATGACAGACCACAAGTCGGGGGGACCATAGGGATTTTGGTGTTAAGTGTTAAAGCGCTAAAGTGTTTAAGTGCCAAGGTATTAAAGTGCTGGTGTTATTGCACATCGCATTATTGCACAAGTTGCTAGTGAAAATTGTAGATTGCACAAGCCTTTTTGCAAATATTTTGCACATACTGATGTGTGTATGCAGGTATTATTGCACTGGATAAGCATACATAGATGAATTTATATGCACTATTGCACAGTATTACATACATATTTGTATGCATACAAAGTCACAGGTTTGGTTCATCATCAGCCACATTCCCAAATTGCGCCCCAATAAGTAAACCAACACATACACAATACAAGACACACACAACACACTCAGCAGATTTTTTTGGAAAGATTATGAGCGCGGTTTTGTTTATCCAGTAACCATGTTTTTTAGCACAAAAAGAGCAGTAAGTGTAACTTGTGTTATGAGATTAAAAAACTCTTTCTGTGAAATCTCTCTAATAACTCTCTTATTAATCTACCCGTGCTGAACACAGCAGGGTGCCGTCCTAAAAAGACTCGAACATGAAATAAGTTTGACTTGAAAAAGAAAAGCCTCTCGCAATGGAAACTCCCCACAGGAAGATAGTGGTTTACCAAACTGTACAATCTCTGCTTCACGCTGCACTGGTGCAAATTTAAGGGACTCATTCTGTGTGTGTGTGTGTGAGAGTTCTGTTAATGAAAGACTCGAGTTCTGAGAGGATGAGGCTCTTGAGGACACATCTGAGGTCCACAGCTGAGTCCTCTGCAGCACACTCAGAAGGCACACAGAGGAGGTATTGAGAGAAATGAAAAGAAAGAAAAGAAGAGGTGAAGGGAGAGAAAGAGAGACAAAGGCGAGGGTGGGAGAGTAATGAGAGGAAGGAGACTATTGAGAAACTTGAGGATGTCTGCCATGCTTGAAAGGAAGACAGTGCCATCTAGAGACCTCATGTGACAGCTGTGCACTTTGTGTAAGCTCTTTGTCCCTTTAAGCAGAGATTGAAAAAGTTCTAACACTGATTTGCAAAAAGACTGATAAACATAAAAGTTCTGTGTGGAAAACCTCACTGAAGTAAGTATTATAGGCAAAATTTACTTGCAGTAGCCAAGGTAAAAGTATTCATTCTGCAGAAAACAGCCCCTGTCATTGTTTTGCTATTATATAAAACTTTTTTTTATATCAATATTGCTGCTGTAAAAATGAATATGTAGTATTTTACTGTTGTATGTGTGTGATTGGCCTGATTTTAACTACTTTTTGATACTGTTTGGTAGTTTCATCCACAATACATCATATTCAATAAGCTCACCTTATGTTTATGGAGTCACTTTCCCGTGAGCGAGCATCATGAATCTCCAAAAAGTCAGCTTTTGATGAGTTCAGGAAAAACAGCCATGTTTTGTGCTTTGTGATGACTCATTTTCCTGCTGATCCAGAAGAGTTTTAAATGATTTATTTAGCTGAAGAAATAAGAGAAAGATGTCACTTAACCTAATCAGTTTATCACAAATATTCAAATTCAAATTCACCACATTTAGAGTGATATTGTTTCAGTGGACAGGAAGGAAACGAAAAATAATAATCTGAAAATCAAAGTGACTAAGGCCGTTGAAAAAATGTGGTAGGATAAAAAGTAGGGCTCGACAAAAGTGGGATTTTGGGGGCTGATGCCCATACTGATACTGAGTCAAGTCAAGTCTTATTTATCTGTTTAGTGCCAAATCACAACAGTTGTTGTCTCAATACACTTTACATAGTAGGTCTAGACCACACTCTACAATTAAATTATATTAAATTTATTATATTTATAAAAACCCAGCAATTGAAAGCAGTTCCCACCTGAGCAAACACTTAGACGGAGCGAGGACGTTCCGATGTCCAATATATCGCCCAATATTACATATATTTAATATCAGCTGAACGTGTTAATCAAATACTGGTGACAAAGAAATGTAATGGAGTGCACAAACAGAAAACACTTGTCAGTTATTAAGCAACAGACAAACTATGTGATGACACCATGTTTAATCACTAGTTCAAGCATTTTTTTCTGGCCTTAATAAGCAGCATTATTATCCCTGCATATTAGAGAACATATTTGCCAATACTGATATATCTATGATGGGCTGATATTGGTCAAAAGTATCAGCAATCAATAAATCAATGGGACACCAGTAAAAAGTACAATATTTTCCTCCTAGATGTATAATAGTAGAAGTAAAAAGTTGCATGATATGGAAATATTCAAGTAAAGTACAAGTCCCTGTTACAAAGAGCATGATTTAAAAAATAATAATAATTTTTTTTTTGCTAATTAATAAATTAATGATCAGCTTTCATTCACTTGTTCAGTGGAGAATTGAACTGTCCACTCAGAGCATAATTACTGTGGCAGAGACTTTTCAACCCTCAGAGGAAAATCGTTCTTTGAAACTTGTTTGCAAGAAATCTTTAATTCTGCTCAAGACCTCTTCAGAGTTACCCAGTCCATCTTTTTGATTCCTACCAGAAATTTTTGGATCGCAGCCCTTCTCCTCCCTCGGCCCTCCGTCTCCCCCCTCGTTCCACTCGGGGTTCCCAGGCTCTGCGTTTCCACGGGGCCAGTTGGGTTTTCACCAGAACTGTGGTTTTCTCAAACTTCATGACATCTTGACTCATTTATCAGCTTCACAACAATAATAAATGTCCCTATCCAACACTCTATCACCCTCGATTTAAACTGTATTACTCCCTCCGGAGGATATTACAAATCACAACCACAACAGCGAGGCAGCAGGAAGAGAAGGAAGAGATATTGATCAATCTGTTGAGTGATCAGTTTAGTGTGCAACACATTAAAACTTTTCAACAAGTGTCCAAAACAGCCATAAGCCCTGAAATCAGGCAACTTGTTGAGCATTCACAGTACAGTTACTGAAAGATTCTGTCATTTGGGAGAGAGAAGCTCTCCTCTACGAATTTTCAAAGGTTTTGTAGTTTTAAAGAAATTTGGCTTTAACAATAAACAGCTCCTCTTCGATATCTACAGAGGGGCAGCCTGCTCACATTCACCATTTCTGCTTTATTTTAAAATTGATCTGGGCATGAACCTGTGAAAAGGAAACATAAATGTACTGAGAAGGAATTCCCCTCTAGAGCTGATGAAGTGAAGCTGCACTGGATCAAAAACTCTCCACCATCTGCAGGTTGCGTTGCCCCAATATTGACAGAGGGATGATTTTCTATCATTAGATTTAGATTTCAGCAAACCTAAACTCCAGAGATTCTGCCCCTGACATTGGCTCTGATAAATTGGACTCAAACAGATGTTGGAAGGAGTTGTGAGGAACGGAGAAGGAATAACTCTCTCATGGTCACTGGAGGAGATGGCTAACAGAACAGGAAGCACGGAAAGTGGTCATAGTTTGGAAGAATCACACTGCTTCTCTGTGGGTGTGTAAGCCCTCACATGTAATTTAGATGATAAAAAATACAGGAGAGAATGTAGAATTATTGCACTTTTACTGCTTGCAAATAAAGATGAGATACACAAAGCAAGATGCACTGAAATTTCATGCTGACCAGAAAAAACGAACAAGAAACAAAACAAAGCTTTGCAACAGACATGCAAAGTTAACAAGTGCAAATGACATCCAGAAAAGGCAGCTTTCTGGGTAATTACTACTTATAATAAATACATTTCCTTCACATAAGATCTTTGAGTTCTCCTTTCATAGTTATTTAATTTAACGTGTAGTAATGAGATCCAAGTGTTAAAACACCTCCGAGGAACTTTCATTTTGTGTTGATTGTAGCGCCGTATGTGGAAAAAAGCGGTACGTGCTTGCTGTCGTAAAGATCTCGTCTAGTTTGAGCATTCGTTTTGGAAGAGAGTAAAAGAAACACACCACCTATTTATGCAGTAATAGTTCAGCCATAAACACAAAATACTGGAATTATCTAAAGAAAAATATCCTCCTGCTTCCAACCATAGATAGTAATAAACACAACAGCGAATCGATTATGCTCAAACAACAAATCGTCTCATCCGGTCTGTGTGCCGTAAAGCGTCTCGAGGAATTTCCGCTGACTGACTGGAGTGGGCAAAAGCATTGTTAAATACAGGAAAGCAATCTCATCAATGCATCGCCAGTGCTGTCATTTGCTGCTGTAGGTAAGATGTGAGGCATCAGTATTAAATTTAGGCTGCTTGATAACCAGTCAAATGTTCTTCGTAGAGACTTTAAAATTTTTCCCTGCTGTCTGTGCTTTAAATATCCAGAACCTTAAATTACTCATTTGAAGCTTTTTTAAGTATTTCTGGTCTGATCAATCTTTGAGGCCACTCTCCAAAACTCAGTGTTAAAGGAATATGCCAACTTATTTTCCAGACAAGATATTTACCATTCTTTAGACTGTGCGTGCAATAACAAGGACAAGACGGGCAGATCTCACCCACCACTGATTAGCTTAGCTCAAATACTGGTAGGCTAGTCAATGGCAAGTGCCAGCCCGCCTCAAAAGTCATCAGTCAACTTTCCTGTGACTCTAAATGGTCCTGTGTGCTTGTTGTGATTTGTTTTCCACTTTTTGTTTTTTGTAGACTGAGATTAGCACTTTATGTAGTATGTATTTCTTCTTCTTTTTCTTCTGCTATTTAGTGGCAGCACACGTCCTGCGGTTTACTTCCGGTATGTATTTGATTCTAAAATTACATAAAGTGCAGATCTGAGTCTAAAAATAACATCATGTGGTAAACAAACAAGTCACAACAAGCACACAGGATGGTTTAGAGTTGCTGGAAAGTTTATCTGATGACTTAAGGTGGAGGCAGGCTAATGCTACCCACAGACTACCAGTATTTGAGCTAAGCTAATTAGCGGTGGACGAGGTCTGCCCGTCTATTCCTTGTTACAATTTGCTATCTAATCGTGACTCTCTTCCCCGTTGGTTTTGAAGACTGTTTTGCAAGTAACTGAACAGAACAACCACACAAATTTCTTTTGAGGTGGTTATCGAAGTTTGTTGTGTTGCCATCTAACATGCAAACAATATCAACTTAATCTTTCTAAAGAGCTGTATTGGCTTCGAAATCAGTTTCACTACAGTTATCAAAGTAAAAATCTTTTTAGGGACCAACTCCTCCATGTTGTCATCCATGCTGCTATGTTCCCCAAAACAAAAGGGGGGGGGGTGTTGTCGCCAATATAAGCTGCTGTTTGCTATTAGTTGTTTATTGTTGTTTCTTGAGGAGAGGTGTGAAATGGACTTTGAAATAGTTTGATTTAAGACTTGGCTGAGAAAACAACAATGGGAGCGATTCTGAGCTATAGAACTGCAACTGATAGAATGGACACGATAACAGTCTTCTGTAAAGGCTGTTGGGGAGGACATGTTACCTGTCCATGATTTATTATTGTCATCTCAAACAAACCTAATACAGGGCACTTTATCTTTACTCTTCACAATAATGATCAATTATTATCTAAGTGACTTTCAGTCGAAACTTCAGACTGAATTCTGCATTCAGTGTGAGAGTTCGTAAAAGGCATAAATTCCAAGTTTACGTTAAACAGACAAATGAGCAGTTTATAGATTCTGGATCTGAGGAGTGTTCCTTTGCCTCTGAACAGGAAACCTAACTCATGGCATTATTGTGTCATTGCTTCAAACCAAATGATGTTCTCACAGTGGTTATAAAGATGGAAAGTGCTGGAAAGTGGATCAGAACATACTAAGGTGATACAGGAAGTCACCAGCTAAACTTTTAGGCTGGACATATAGTTTCAACAAGTCAGGACACATTAAGGCTTCTCTGATAACTTAAGAAGCATGTCAATAAATTATTTCAGTAACTGGAAGATAGGAGTATTACACAACTGTGAACTTCAAAATATTTGAAAAAAAAATAGAATTAGCTTATTTCATCATTAGAAAATAATACACAATTAGTAAAATGGGTTCACAAGATGCTCCATCCTGGGGGTTGGTGTTGGGGTCAGCTGAAGTTTGGGTTGGATGAGCTCTGCAGGAGTGAAGACGATGGCCGTGTGTCAGTCTTGGTGAAGCAGGAAGTTCTTGATGGGTTGTGGTAGCGGTAATGAGGGTATGAGGTTCAGGCGATGTTTGCCCATCGCTCTGCGGATCCTGATGCGACACTGGTGAGTCAACCGACGAGGGCATCCTGAGAGGAGACAAGGAAAAGGTCACAGCAGCAGAACTTTTACACATATTCAGGTAGTCCATGATAACAGAGCACAGTTCTTTTTTCATATAGTGACTGAATTAACTCAACCTTCGCCACTCAAGTTGTTACACGTCGCCCCCCTGCATTTATGATCTGAGCTGTCGACGAATGGTAAGATACATAAACAGGAAGTGTAATTCTAGCATAATTTAAGAGGTGTTGGAGCGTTGAAGCTAGGGCTGGGCGATATGGCCTAAAAATAAAATCCCCAAATTTTTCATACCATATCAATTTTCGATTTTAATCGATTTTTTTTTTAACTACAAAAGACAAAGGAATTATTTCAAATACGTTATTTTATTTCAAACAAACATGAATTTCCCTATTGGTAATAAAGTGCAAACCTATCTTTAACAAAAGTGAAACTTTTCTAAAATAAAGGTTTAATCAAACAAAGATGAATCCTCCAATTTGGGATTAATAAGGTGCCAGCCCAACTTTCACCCAACTTCACTTATAAAAAATAAGACACCAGAGCTGAGAGAGAGCCATAGGCTACCGTATTTATTTTCTTTTCTCTGTGCAGGGGCTAAGAAGAGCTGCTGTCATCCTGGGTGTTAAAAATGCAGAGCAGCTCACTGATGTAGGGTGATGGAAGGAAGTGGGGTGCTGTTTGTATGAACAAGCCCAGTCACATCGTATTCAAGGCGTCTGCCTACAGGGCTCCTATTTCCAAAACTTTTTGAAGTGTCTTTTATTGATTACTTTAGAAAGTGTGTATTAAGACTTCTTTGTAAAAACAGATAAACACCATTCTTAAATGAATGAACCACAGTCAGTATAGGGCTGAGCTGCGACTCAGGAGGTGAAGCCGGGTTTAACTGGCTGCTGGTTCAATCCCCGGTGTTGGAGCCAAAATTCTGATTTTGACATGAATTTTTATTTTTATGGATTCAGTACACAGGATGAATTAAGGGGAACAGCTGCATATGCTAATGGTCTTCATACATGAAATGTAGACACTATTGACAATCAGCTGATTTAACAGCAGCACCTCAGGCCACGTTTACACAGGAACAGCCCTACTAAAAACGGAAAGGTCTTTACTTTGCATCTTCAAAGTATGTCCACATTTACACAAATAACTGAAAGCGCATACTGTAGTATGCATGCCTGGCCAGAAGTCGGCAGTGTAAGTTTGTAATAACACATTGTCAGAGCTGCCGAAGGTAATTACTTCCTGTTGCTGCTAAGCTCTAAACAGCCACAAATTAAAGAAATTCAGCTGATGATTGAATTCCAAAATTATGCTATGAGCATTTAAATTCTTCTCAAATGTCCTTATATTTGACTTGCTTTCAGTGGAGTGTTTAATCAGAGTTTGGTAGTGGCAAAAGCAGAACGCACTGACTTGCGTTAGCATGAGTGTCATCGTCACGTTCACAGGCACTCCACTTGCCACTTAACACAGCAGTTTCAAAAGATTTCACTCTGGAACCCAGTTTCAAACGTTTGCGATTCAGGGGCGCCAGCATGCTGTTGTCATGTAAAAGGAAGATCGAACTGCAACAAAAGTGTTTTGTTTGATGTGAAAACCTGTGCCGTGTAAACTACCCCGTAGAAATGAGCACCAATTATCAGCTGTTACATGTGGGTCAAGTTGTCTTTTTTTTTCAGATCTTTTTGTTTAGAAAGCTGAAAGCATATGAACATTCGGTAGACCAACTGTAAATATTCAAATACTTGATAAACAGTAAAATAATTATATTTAACAAATAATGAAATTTGAGTTGTCGTGGAGTCAGTATTCTTTGGTTTGTAGCCACATGTTTTTTAACGGATTCATGACAGGATTTTTTTTAATGTTATTATGATCCGCTAGACCCTCCACTCTGTGTGCATCATGTGGTAAGATCAATTCTTTTGTTTGTGGAAAAGAAGAAAAACGTAAATAACGTCTCAATGAGAACAGAAAATAAAAACAACAGAGGAAAGAAATCGGTGGATGTGTGTTTTGTTTCAGCGCTCCTCCAGTCTGCATGGTGAAATGTCCTTGGGCAAGATACTGAATCCTCACTTGCCATCAGTGTATGAATGTGTGAATACTGACTTGTACTGTAAAGCATTTTAAGTGCTCAAAAGACTGAGAGAATGCAATATAAATGCAATCCACTTACTATTGATATTTCTTTCAGTGCATAAAAATGATGGCAAAATGAAATGTTTATATATTTATTAGAATTCTCTGATATAATTATTTTAAAAAAGGAACACGTAACTGGGTGGTTAAGAGGCAACAACAAAAACTAGAAAACTTTTACAGCTTGTTAACAGTAATCTTACTGAAACAGCAACTACTGGGATTTGTCCTGAACTACCTCCCAACTACCTCCAACTCTGTATAAAATCCTCCCATGAACAAGAAGCGGATAGTAATATGCTGTAATGTTCCTCACAGAAAAGAGCTTTAACACAGACTTTACTCACTCCTCGCTTCCAGGAAGACTTTAAGCGCCTCTGGATCCACCTTCCTGCGATTAGGAGCCTCCAGCTCCGACTCGTCCCAGGGCACGAGGGCCGGGTTGGCGCCGTGGTCCAGCAGCAGGTGGATGAAGCCCACCTCACATCCATGTCTCAGCACAGCATCCAGCAGGCAGGAGGCCAGGCCGCGGGTCAGAGCCTCTTGGCAGACAGGCCCTGTGTAGTTGAAATCAGGCTGAGCGCCGGCCTGGAGCAGCAGCCGGAAACAGTGGAGGTGGTGGTAGGCAGCGCTGATGTAGAGAGGACACACCACCAAGGTGTTGAGGGTGCGAGCGCTTAACAGGAGGCGGGGGCCGAGCTGGTGGTCCATGTCTACATCAGCATTGAACCTGGACACAGGAGACCGTTGACACAGTTACATTTCTTTAAAGCTTGATTTCTGAAGAAAATGAATTATTGGTGATGCAGAGAAGAAGTGTGAAAACTCATTTCTCTCGATCAAATATTTGAGGGTAAAATTGTGCATTCTGAAAGAGACAAAAGAAGCTGTTTTTTTTAAGTCAGGACATAACCAAACTGATGCCTGAAGCACTGAAACACAAAGCATCACAAAGCCAGCAGCAGATGAAAATAAAAATACTAACTCTTAGACGTTCCTCTGCTAAAAACAAAACCAGGAATGCAAAGTAAAGGCTAAAAGATGGACCGTTTGGCACAGAGAGCAACGCCTTTTTCAGTGAGACATGTAAAGTTTTTAGGAGAAGCACAGAAGCATTGCTGTATAAAAGATGGGCGTGGTCTCAACGACGTTTACCATCACTTTCTTTAGAGCCACTGTGAGGCTCAGTGTGGTGTCTTTGGCCATCGTCACCTTGGAGTGCCAGATTCTGCTGAAGTTCTGGCTGATCCTAAATTGAGGAAGGAGCTGGAGCACTGATTTCTCCTACGCACTGTTAGTAGAATAAACTGCAGTACGCACCATATTATTTTTCCAATGTTTGCATGAAAAAGTTCTCCAAAAGACAGCAAGACCACAAACAGCTGAGAGGTCGATGTATCAAATTAGTCGAGCTGACACTGCAGACAGCTTGGGGCTGCTGTCCCTTCAAGTGTGAAATGAAAATGTGCAATAAATAATGTAAATACCAAGGCTGATCTTTTTTCTTTTCCAAGATATTTCCTGGGGATTTTGTGCCTTTATTGTTTTGATAGGACAGCTGCAGGACAGAAAACAGGGGAGAGAAACAGGGAGTGACACGCAGCAAAGGGCCACAGGGTGGAATCGAACCCGCTGCAACAAGGCCATAGCCTCTATACATTGGGTGCCCACTCCACTGACTGAGCCATCGAGGTGCCCCCAGGGCTGATCATTTTGATCGAATACCTCAATATAAATATTACAGTAATATTGTTGGGAATACTTGGTGCTTTCACTGTATTTCACTATTGACACAATGAGATTTTTGATAAATAATCATTAGTAATGTGGCTATAAAACAATCGGGTAAGTTCTGATAGTGACATCATTTGATTGCAGCCTTTAAAACCACAAAAAGAGCTCAGAACCAGATCAAATAAACCATATTGCCGGTACACAGTGCTTAACTCCAGTTTCAACCTGTATGTGATCTCACCTGATGAGCTCCTGCAGTACGTCCAGCCTTCCCACCCGTGCCGCGTGGTACAGCGGGGTGCTGCGGTGATGCCGACTCCCATTGGGATCAGCTCCGGCTTCAAGGAGGATTCTTACACAGTCCAGATGACCATTAACCACAGCTACGTAGAGGGCTGTTTGACCTTTTACATCGACCAGGTCCACGTCAGCTCCCTGGGCAATCAGATAGGCCACGCAGGCGGCGTGTCCTGCTGTGGCTGCGATCCGCAGAGGCGTGCAGGGCAGGCAGCCACAACACCACACGGACTTCTCGTTGATACGCCTGGCACCCGGAGAGAGAGAAGAATAGAGCAGTTATTAGTTGCATCCTCACTCATTTGTTATATCCAATAGTAATAAAGTTTTCTAGGATTATTTGCAGAGTAAAAGTGGGTAAATGCACCAAACACTAAAACACTGACGTGACCGAAGCTTTAAAAACATCTAACGATGGTCCTGCTTAGCTCAGGCTGTTTCCCACAACTTCAAACCCCGAAGGACATATTGATAAAATGACGTGTTCGGTTGCACAACTCTGAAGCAATGTGAATAAGAGTATCCAGCATCAGTTGTTACGGATGTTTCAATATAATTTTTTCCTTCCTGATACCAATTCCAATACCTAAACTTGCGGACTGGCCGATAAGGAGTACTGAGCCGATACCAGCGCGTAAAAAACAATTCCTTGCACATCTCCTTTGACTTTCCATTGTTAAATATTACTGATTGCAGACATTTTGTTAGTTCTGTCTGCTCTTTCTGCTCTTCTTCGCTGCTCTTAAAAATAGCAGTTGCCAGTGGCAGCACAGCGCCACCTTCCGAGTACTGCTTTAGAGCGACAACCAAAATTTGATTTCAGGTATGTAACATCAGTCAGAGCTAACTGAGCTAACTGGGAACCATTTTGCAGCTAAAAATAACAAGTTATCTGACAGGTGCACGGACACCGATACTGATACCAGCATTTTTGGCATTATCGGCAGCATTTTCTGATACTGCTATTGGTATTAGTATTGGAACAACGATGTAAGTCGTCCATCCATCCTTCCATTGTCTGTAAATGCTTATACTCTGTAGGGTTGTGGAGGCTGGAGTCAATTCCAGCAAACATTCAGCGAGTGGAGGGAACTTCCATGCTGACTTTTATACCTACTTGCAACTTATTGTCAGCACTTCATCTAACCTGCATTACTTCAGAGGAAACAGAATGAGGATCACCCGGAAAACCCACACAAACACGGGAGAACACGCAAACTCCACACAGTTTAAGTCTTGAAGCTTTTTGCTGTGAGGAGAAGGTGCTTACCACTGTTCCAGCATGCCGCCCACGTAAACTGTGTGTTATGCATTGCAAGACTTGTGTGTGTGTGATGTGATGTATAGGGACACAATTTCTGTGCTGCATGTGTGTCTGTTGGGTTGTCACTCAGCAAGCCTACGGAACAAACCCACACAGCACAGAAACCACAAACCACAGTGCCACACATGACGGTTTTGGACAAACACTGCCAGTTCTGCAGTAAGATGGAGCACAAAGTGACCACTAAGTGACAGGGACTATTCTGCGTGTCTGCAACAACGACAATATAATACATGGTGCAAAAGATCATTTTCATGTCAGAAGTACAGATGTTGTCCTTTGACATCCTGTGAGTGTCTTCAGTAATCTTAAGAAAACTGGACATACAGCAGAGATGTTGAAACACCATCCTTAAATGATCTATCTGCTGTTTATCTGGCTGTCTTGTCTCTCCACCTGCAATTCTACCCTATAAAAAAAAAAAAAACAGGTAATTTCACTGATGTAATGACTCCCTCCCACCGTTTGAAGCTGTCCTCCTGCAGCAGGTTTCTCAGGGTGTCCAGATCTCCAACATAGGCTGCATTGTGGAGCCGCATGTCATCCTGCTCCAGCGGCTTGTCGCAGAACTGCTCCTGAAGCCATTCCTTTAGGTTGCGGCCTGATGACGACACACACATATGAAAATGTCAAAAGGCCTGTTGTGCAAGTTATAAATCACCACTTGTGACCAATGCAAAAGGCTGGAATTGCTTGCATAATTACCCAGCCTAAAAAAACATCACATCTTTTTTTTTAAAAAAAAAAAAAGCTGATGACTGCTCTGCCTGCTTGCATAATTGACTTTTCAGCTCAACTCAGCAAAGACCTCCAAGAATTTATCAGAGGATCCTGCACTGAAGAGTGCTTTTCTCCCTGCATATCATTAGTTACATAACTGTTCACGTCCCTGCTAAATGTGGGAAGAGAAGAATCAGTAATTCTGTCATAAAATGACTCCACATGCTTCTGGGGAGCTCCGAAACTCTCGTGGACAGCTGGCGGTCCTACTGGGACCCACAAACAGGCAACAAAGAACACCAGAACTAAATCAAGACCTGTCTGACACAGTCTGCCTAGAAATCTAACACAAGCTTCTTATTATAGAGCTGCAGCGTCAGAGGTGGAAATAACTCAGCATATTAACTAAAGAAAGCTGCTTAAGTACAAATTTCAGGTATTTGTTTTTCTATGAAATAAGCAAATTGTTGAAAAATGAGAGCATATTACCGAAGTAACAACCAGCTGCTGTTAACAATAGTCACTACAATACTGTAACTGTCTTGCAGCTGCTAGCTGCTGTTAGCTTGTTAGCCTCATTAGCTGACTGAGTTTACCAGACTCTGAGAACTTGCAGAACTGTGACTTCAACACGTTCCGTTTATAATGTTTGCTGTTTTTTCATGTTTTATACAAACATTCAGGCCATATGTTGCAAATGGCCCCTTTGATGACCTTGTTAAGTTTTCTGATATTGGCCTAGTTCATAAAGTTATCCATAATGCTGCCCCCCCCAAAAAACTTGGTGCAGCCTCGCTGAGATGCGGCGCCGAGCCCTAAGCACTGTCTCCCGGGGTGACTGCAGCTCTGCCTTCTTTCAATCAGCCTTCACATATGAGGCCATCGAAGAATGGAATGAGCTCCCTCACAGTCTAAAAAATATCACCAGCTACCGCAGTTTTTCCCATTAAGTTGAGAACTGGTTCCAGAGCAAGTAGTCATGTCAGCACTGACCCTGGATCACGCACCTTACACTGTTCAGTGTTGTTCTTTAGGTTGGAAACCTATACCTTGTATTGATCAGACTGTATTTCTATGTATCTAGATACATTTTGCATTTTACACTGATCAGACTGATTCTACATGTGTATCTAGGTAGGCTAAGTCATGACTTAAGCTCTTGGAGACAATGGCAAAGTAGTGTTTTAAGGTTATGGGGACTATAGATACTTCTACTGTGCACAATAACATGTGCTGTGTACTGTCTTTGTACTACGTATGATGTTTTATGAAGAA